>JASGAU010388504.1:25020-44775 GCA_030220045.1 Australoheros facetus
GCGATCTGCCAGCATCCCTACATCATAACCCACTCACAGGTGCAAATATAGACACACATACACACACACACAAATTTGTCTTTGGTTTCCCAGCTCTGATTATCACCATGCACCTAATTCAAGGGTGTTGCGTGCATGTTGGCACAAATGACTGTGTGGGTGTGGGGGAGTTGGGAGGATTGCTGTTGCATATTGTATGTGAATATGTGTGCACTGCAGTCTTGCAAAAGCTTCTCTGATTGTGAGTGTCACAGCTTATCTGTGGTTATATGTAATCACATGGATGAATATTGAATGCTGTAGCTGTAGTTCATATATTATCAAAATTAAGCTTGCCTCCAAAGCATTGTACTTATTTTCTGGTGGTTGTGAGTTCTACTTCAGCCAATTCTGTGAGGGTCAGCCTGTTGGTGCCTGAGGAGTCAGACATGACAGGCATCTCTCAGCCCAGTGGGTTTTAATTACAACATTAGAAAGCTGTCACTAGTTACTACCATCCAGCTCAAATTACAACACTCATTAATTCCTGGAAGTTAATAGACAGTCCAGCAGTGAGAGATTGGCCCTGCAGCCATTCAGAATTATTAGTGAGCTAATGAAAGGCACCATCTTATTAGCTCTCCAATGGCCACACTTAATGAACAGATGAGTGGGCGTATCTGGTATTTCATGTTTTTGTGTTTTATAGTCCACAACAATAGCTTTGAGGCATGTGATGCCAGCAATGGCTATGTGAAGGCTGAAGGAGTGGGCGCATGATGAGAGAGGCACAAATCAGCTGGAAATCTGGCTGGGGAAGGTGAATGAATAATATTGCCACCCCTAGTGATTACTGCTATGGTGCCATTGAGCAAAGTACTCATCCTCCACTTGTTCCTGTGCAGCTGCTCATTAGGCACCTCCAAAAGACTGATCCTCCCTGTACACAGAAACTCAGTATGAATATTTTGCATCCTAAAACCAATGTGGTGGTGAAATGAAGGCTTTTTTTTTTAGGTATAGGTTCATAATAAGTGTTGCAGCACAAAAATACATTAAAGTGAAATTGTTGTGACTCTATCGTGCTTTTTTCCTTTTCAAATGCAGTGTATTAAATATACATAAATTAACTTATCTCAGACTAAATAGAAGATGGAATTTCCTTTTCTGTTGCGAAAGGCATATTGCAACTATAGTAGTGGTAAATGCGTATCAGCCACATCATTTTTATAAATCTTGGCTGCATTGTAGCCCTATGGATGGCATTGTTGGCAGGCCACAAATTTGATCCAGACTTAAATTTCAGCAGTTTGGACAGGTATTCATTCTCAACAATTGAACAGATTCATCCCAGTGACTTTAGTGACTCCCTGGCTCTTCATCTATTTCCAGCATCTTTGATTTTTAGTTAAATGTCTTGACAACTATTTTAATTTTTTGATTTTGAGATTTTGGTGATCTATTAACTTTCAGTCCATCATCATCAGGTCAGGATTTTGAAATGTTTTGGTTGCTGCTAGTTTTGTGTGCAACACTATAAAATAAGGAAGTAAATATTATACAAGCAATAGATTACTATGCCAGTATTATCTCTAAGCATTTTAGCATGCTGCGCTAACATTTAGCTTTAAACACTGATGCACTTAAGGGCTAGGTTGTGCTAGAAGAGACTGCTTTGTAGGACATGTTATCCAACCTCAGTGAAAAGCAAAAGCATGTATAGCTCTAAACAGTGAAAAAAGTATGAGAAGCTTGGCTTAACAGAGTGGGAGATGGAATATTGTTTAAAGATGAGGATAACGGCGTACATCTTCAGTCTGTCTCTCATGTAGTGGTTTATGTATATATGAAACCCCAATGAAAGAAAGAGCAGTTATGACCACTGAAGTATCCTGGCACATATACAGTTGTGGTCAGAAGCTTACATGCCCTCATCATGGGTGTGAATGTCAGTAATTTTGGGCTTTTAATGATTTCCTTGAACTGTTCTTTTTCCCAGGTGGAATGAGAATACTGTATACATCTTTAATGACTTTAAAAAACAAGAATTGGGTGTACAACTTTAAATTTATTTTGGATTTTCTCTAATCCACACAGGATCACAAGTATACATACAGGCTCAAATATATACATACACCCCCAGTAATATTTGGTTAAATGTCCCTTAGCAATTTACACCTCCAGCAAAACAGTCCCAGGGCATGATGCTACCACCACCATGCTTGACAGTTGGTATAGCGTTCTTAGGTTTGAAAACCTCACCATTACTCCTCTAGCACACCTCTTGTCATTGTAGCTAATAGCTCAATCTTTGTCTTGTCTGCCCACAAAGCTTTTTTTTTTTTTCTCTTCTCCAGAATGCAATTTGACTTGTCCATGTGGGCAGCTGCAAATTTCAGACAAGCTTGAAGTTGTTGATTTGGGAGCAGGAGCTTCTTTCTTAGTCGAGAGCACCTAGGTCCATGGTGATGTAAAACCAACTTCAATGTGGACAGTGATGCCGGTGTTCCAGCAGTTTCCAGTTCATGGCAGGCTTGAGCCTTGGTGGTTCCTGGGTTGTTTTTGATTTTTTTTTTTTGTTGCATTTTTGGCCACAGCAGCTTTTATGGGCAGCGGAAAGAGACAGGAAATGGGGGGGAAAGATACAGGGGAAGACACGCAGGCAAACTGGCGACGGGCCGGGACTTGAACCCGCGCCGCCCGCACCACGGCATATGTATGTGGTCGCCGGCTTCACCACTAAGCCACCCAGGCGCCCTGTTTTTGAATATTGTCTGGGATTTTTCTTCCAGACCTTGGCAAAGTGGTGACATATCTGAATAACTTGTACTTACATACAGTTGTTTGAACGGATGACCTTGGAATCCGTAGTTCCTTAGAAATGGCTCCAAGAAACCTTCGCACCTTGTGTAAATCAACAGGTCTTCTTCTTAGATCTTCACTGAGTTCCTTGGACTTTCCCATTGTTCTGAGTATTGGTCAATCCAATGAGTGCTGGCAAACAAATCCTATTTATGCTGGCAAAGGGAAACTATAAGTTATAGTCAATCATGATCACTAATGCGAAGTTAATAGGTCTTGTCAAGTTAAGACACCGCAGAACTTTGAGCACCACTTATTAAAAGATTTAACTGAGTATATATTTGAGCCTGTGTTGATCAGAGAAAATCCAAAATATATTCAAACTTGTGCACCCAGTTCATGTTTTCCTTAAGTCATTAAAGATATATGCTGTACAATCATTCCACCCTGGAAAAAGAACAGCTCAAAGAAATCATTAAAAGCCCCAAATTAGTGTATGTAAACTTGTGACCACAACTGCATGACTGTTTTCCTACAGACAATTGCTGACTCTTTGTAGGTTATATAAGAAAAGATACAGGTGAATAAGTAATATGAAAATTATAGGAAATGTTATACAGCATTAGATTCCATTACCTTCTCTTGACTAAATGGCACTGTAAGCTAGGTGCTGAAGGGTGGTTAAAGTGTTGATGAATACCAAAGTAAACGCTCTTTTGTGTAAAGCTTGCAAAGACACCTTGACAAATAGGGTGTGGGTATAGACTTTATCTTGATACATGTACTCTGACAAGGCAAGGTTTCCAGGGCTACCACGACTATCTGTGTGTGTCTACATGTTTGTGTATGTGTGTTCATGCAGTAGCCTTAATGTATATTTGTGTATACTGTATGTGCGTGCACACAAACATGAGAGTGAAGAAAAAAAGGAAACAGAAAATTAGATTTCCATTTCTGGATTGATGCTGCACTCAGCATCTCTAAGCAGACCCTGGGGGCGTCTGACCAGTCTCTTCATCAGTTTACTCACACAGTAGAAGGACTCTGCCTCCTCTGCCTTTCACTCTCACCTCTTTTTTTTATTATAATTTTTTTTTTTTTGTCTTTGTCACATTTCCTCTTATTTCCCTCTTTTCTTTTTTTTTTCCACCTTCAGCCTGAACCTCGACTAACATTAATGAAAAGTCATGTCTTTTGTGCGTTGTCCTCACTGACCAGTATGAGAGACAACAGAAGCAGAGCAGGGCAAAGAAAAGAGTGGAGCAATGTAGCATGGAGAGAGAGAGTGATTGCCCCACTTGGAGGGGGAAATAGGTGAAGGAGGCGTGATGAAGAAAGAGGAATGTGCAGCACAGAGAAAAAAAAGAGTGAGAGCACCATGAATCCACAGGGACAAGGATATAATGAATGTCTATTAAACAGAGACAGAAAAGATGGTTAAGAAAATATTATAAAAGGGGAACTTGTTTGAATATGTTACTTTTTTTTTTCTTAAACTGATATAAGGTGATTATCGGTGTTACTAGGGTGTTTTTGCTTAGCAGAAGGTCTTTGTGTGCATAGACACAATGTAATGCCACAGCTATTTGAAAAACAGATGTCTTCATTACTGGACTTAATGAAGCTGTTATATTGTCTTTGTGTACTCCTCCTTAATTATGAGGACACAGAAAACAGCTGGTGTGCTTGAAAAGTTACTTATCCATCAAATCAGACGATGTGTCCTCTGTGCAACACAAAGTAAAACCTGCACTGTTGTTTCCCTCCCCCTCACATAATTTCGAGTAATTGTTAGCAGGTATTTTAGGCAATAGGCACAGGAGATCTTGGCAGACCACAAATTGCTGTTACCTGCTTCATTATCTGGGTTCAAAATGGATGAAAAAACACACTTTTTTTTTTTTTTCATAGTCATTCTTTACTTCACAAATGAAAAAGATTTCCTGTGTTTACTGATGTGGGTGCGCATTTGTCTGTAAACCATTATTCTCATTGTTTTGTTCTGATGAACATTCTGTGGACAACAGACCCGCAGGTTCCATTAGAAGTGAATGGAAAACAGATGTTCTCTGCTAGTAAATCAGTGACATGGTGTGAGTGTGTGAATTTGAATGTGTGTGTGTGTGTGTGTGAGAGAAATTGGGATTCAGTCTTTTGTTATTAAATGGAGGAGCTTTGTGTTTGAGCTGTAGTGTGTATGCTTAGTCTTTTCCAGAAGAAATATCAGTCCAATCTGACGCAGTTCTAGTTAGCTCAGAAGACTGTAACCCCAGTTTGTGCGCCCATTCATTAGTATACATTTATAAAGAACCTTTTTTTCTTTTTTTATGTCAATAAAAGCTCCCATATTATTCCCCTTTTAACAAATTGTACAATTTGCACATGTCCTGAGAATGTGTCTTTGACACTCTTTTACCCCCAAAATACCAACCCTGGATATATGGATACAGCCCTGTTCTATGTGTGCACAGGTCAAAGCATAAACGACACAGACACAAAATCTGTCTGGTGTCTAATAACTTCAATTGCTTTGTGGGCAAATATTATTTAAGTGAATGTAATCTAATATTTAAGGATCAATAAGGCTTTGGTGCTGTCGAGCTGTGGTTGTTACACTTCTGTCATTTAGCTATGGACCAGTTTACAGCTCAGATTAAAATAAATCATTTCAAATATCTAGCATTTCTCTCAATTGGTTCAACTTGTACCTTACGTAGAGTACTCAGCCTGTTGCTGCTGGTGATTCAGTCAGACCTGCTTACTATCGGGGCACGAGGGCTTTGCCCATTACTTTTCACACTTTACATACTGTACATAATGCAGTCCTCCTGTAACAGTAATTCGGTGTTAACATTTTACAGATTACATGTCTGTATGTCCTGTTTGTCTGGAGTTCTTATTTGTCTGATGATGAATATTTGACTGGTTTTTGAATGTTTCCATCAGACTACCTGATTAAATAAAGTCCTATTGTTGACTGTGATTGATGAAAAGCAGCACCCTGGAACACTGGGGTTTAAGACTACTGTAGTTGAATGAGCTGTCTTATTAGAAGTTCTGTGCAGTGATCAATAAAAATTAATTCAGTGAAACTACCAGAAACGAGTGTATTGTTTAAAATGTCCATTCAGATGCAGTTGTCGTTTAAATTGTTTCTGTTAAGTAAAGCAAAATTCTAGAAATGGTATGAGATGGGGGAAAAAACAGCTGAAATCATTATAACATCTTTTTGAGATTTGTTTAGGTGCAACTTTAGAATTCAAAAATACTAGACAAACAGCACCAAAAGTGGGGAAGCTTGATGTAATTTTCTCCTCGTGTAACATGCCACTACCTGAGTTATCTCTAACTCAGATGGCTGAGCACATTTTTGATCTCTAATAAATTGTCTTGGCTGTCTCCAGTTTCTCTCTCCCTCTGCTTTCTTGTTCCCCTTCACCTGCTTTTGTGTGCTTCTCATTTAAACCCTTCTCTCTTTCCACACATCCCTTTCAGTTTTGGTTGAGAATTAGATGTGTGAAATGTGATGTGGAGGTGAGCTGACAGGCAGCAGAGTGTTGCAGTGGTGGCGTTTTGGGGTTTCGGGTTAAGTGTGGGCATGTGTGCATGTGGACCCGTGTGTTTGCGTGCGCATCTCCCATTGAGGAGTGCCAGGCCATACTTTAATCCTGGCTTGAGCAGAGGTATGGCCCGCTCCAGATGGGGCCATTGTAATGTGCCATGCATCAATAATTCACGGAGAGCCAGAGAAAGTGGCGGAGTGTGTCTGCCTGTTCAATAATTAACCAGGGAGGGAGAGAGGCATGTATGTACAGCCCGGGTCTTTTTCCAAACGCCCATTCAAATGGCCTTTGATGTCGTGGGCCTAGGGGGTCTTTGGATTTGTCGGCTCATTAAGATGTCACCCCTCTTTCCCTTTTATTTGTTTTGTAATCCGTTTTTGTAGTGAGCAGGAGCTGAATGCACAGTGTGGGGCTGAAAAGATGCATAATGTACGTGTGTCTCCTTGTGTGTCTATGTGTGTAAGGCGGCAGTAATGACTGTTGCATTAGATGGTCGCCTGCCATGGTATATAATGAGCTATTTTCAGATCTGCCTCAGAGTGCACCTTCAGTAGCTCTTTCACTGTAGGTACGACGGTAAATGGAGCAGGTTTCATCCCCACGCACCTCACTTTCTGTCACACTGCACTGTGGGTTGCATTGCATATAAAATCACTTGTTTTCATTGTATCTAATGCTAAGGAACAATTTCTTAAGGTGAATTGCTGAGAAGACTATAAATAACCAACCCCTGACATTTCCTGCTCTCTGCTTTATTTTCTTTGCTTTCTTTAGTGTTATCTCCCCTGATAAATTACTGTAAATATTGGCTGTGAAACACTAAGCTATGTTTATTCACATGTGTGAAGAAAGGAGAAGAGAGAAGGCACAGTATATTACTCCTCCCCTTCTGACTAGGAGGTTTAGTTAACTGCATTGAATAACACTACATATCTCTCATTTGACAGACATCTCCTCTTCTACTCTGTTTCCCTTCTATTTTTTTTGTCACTTCGACTTCTCACACATCTCCTCTCCTTTTTTTTAAATCATTTTAATCATCACCATTTTCCCTTGCCTTTTTCATAGTTAACTTTGCTGAAACCCATCTGTTGTTTTCTCACTCCTTTTTCTCTTGCCTCCTCCCTGCTCCCACCTTTTATTAGAAATGAGGGAGTTGTCGGAGTTGCCCTGGCCTGCCCCTGTGGGTCAGCTGGAGGAGGAGCACCCCACCAAAGAACAAGGTGACCTCTCACCCTGAACACCAACAGCCCCCATCCCCTGCTTTCCTTTTTCAGCCCAAACACTGAAACGTGCAGTTGCCCTAACCTCTATGGCCAAAGCTGTTGTCCTGCATCTGTTCTGCCTCCATCCTGAGCAGCCAGTGGCCTGCATCTATAGCACCTGCATCTGTTCCTGCCTCATGTAACTACTGGATGTGGTGTTGGGGGTGATGTGAACACTCACAACCTTCTTACCATATTCCCCTCTTGCAACAACCATGCATGAAAAGCTCCCCGTAAATGAGGATGTCGACTGTGTTTATGTCAGGGTACTTAGTAGTGCTATGGTGCACTTAATGTTTAATTACAAGTTCACTAGATTTAATTTCACAAAAGTCAGGCAGAAAAGGGGTAAATAACATTTCAGTCTGCGCGAGTAATTTGCTCCAAAGTAGTATTGGTACAGTCAACATCGAGAAATCTGCATTGTCTACTGCAAACAAAGACATGTGCAAGAAGGAAGGCGAGAAGATGCCAAATTCCTGCCTCCCTCTGCACCCCTGGTCTCACAAAACCACAGATTGTGGTAATTGTGATAAGGCTGGTGATAGTTTTGTCATTGTCAGACCCCAACATGCTGTCCTGTAGTGTGACCCATCCATGAGAGATCTATGCCGCATGCGCAGTTTTGCAGTAGCCCGATGTCTGATGTTTACCTTAGTCTGGCTGAGAGGTTTAATCCCTTTTGATAATATTGCTGTGCAAATAACATGACTCACTCTTTCTGTCCCCGACTGCCAACAGTGCAGTTTGATAACACAGAATGGGATCGCTCCTCATCACCCACAGAGCGGTTGCGTCCTCCGGGGCCCAGGTCCAGCCCACTGGCAGGAGGGGGAATGAAGTTTCGAATGCCACACGAAAGCCTCACAATGATGGGGGAGAGAGTGGACCCTACTCTGCCACTGGAAAAGCAGGTGTATGTATGCTGTCTTTTATGAAACCCTTAGAACCTGAGCATCAACAGTTTCTAGTTATCAGTATAGGCCACACTGTTCAGGTTTTAATCAGATTAAGAGGCATGCATGCTCTGATATTCAGTTACTTCTGACAGCAAGTGATTGAGTATCCTTTTTGCTATAACTTTAATTGCATTCACTGTAATACATGCTGAAGAAATTTCTGCACTGGCACTATAGTGAATGATTCAGTGTTTAAACATAAATCACTCCAAGTACAGTGAAGAGTTAGATGTTCAGATGCAGAATTAAACCAGGTACTCCATAACACAAATATATATGTTAAAAATATGTGCATAAACATTTATAGACTTTTCTAATTTAATTTACATCAGGCATTCCTATAAAGGTGATATTGAATGTATGTGGGAGATTGTAATGTAGGTCCCGCGCACAAAAAAGACCATAGCTTGTCTAATTGAACTGCTTTGATCTATTAAGGGCTTGGGCACATTAAAATGAAACGATTATGTGTTTCGGCTAAGCAGCATTCATCAGACCTTACAGGACTGAGTAAGGTTAGAACGAGAACTAATTAAGTCAGAACATTAAAAACACACATTTACTTTGGTCTTAATTTCAGACATCATTGGTGTAATTTATGTGCTGCTTCTGCGCACATAAAAGGCTGTTTTACTAATGAAATCCAAGCACACACACCCTTTAAGCACAGATAAACATTCAAACACACATGCAACACCCTGGGTTGTACTGACAAACCCGAGCATTTGTACAAATTCACATGAGGATGGTGTTGATTATTACGCTCCATTACTCCCTGATGATCTCTTAGAGGCTGTTTTGAGCTTTGTGGTTTCCTCCACCAGAAAACAGCATCACTGTCAACCTGTAACATTCAGTACCCCTGGCTCAGCCATCTCTAATAAAAGCTCATCATTATAGCTATGGATATTGCAGTACTCTCTCGCTTTTCTTTTTAACTACTAATGTGAGTCTGAAGATTTGCACTTTAGTCGATCCTTCACTTACATCCACACTCAACATTTTCAAAAATGAGTGATGCACTGCAATAAAGTTCTGTCCAGACATTTATGAGAAGACCAAGACAGAAAACTGATGGAGTTGACATTTGCAGTTTTAAGTGAAATACCTCAACTGCTGGATGAATTTCAATGAACACTGTTTCAGGTATCTGTGTCCCACTGAGGATGTATTTTAACTTGTGTGATCCCAAATGTATGGTGTTCTTAGTTTGAAATTATTCAAACATCAGATATATTTGTTGTAATAAATTTTGAAAAGCAAGCATCTTATAATTCTAATTCTTACAATTCTATAATTGTCAAATCTAACCATTCACATAACAACAATACTTAGTTTGTTAGTGTCAATTTTCTGTTCTAGAAGGTGTACAAGAAAATTATATTTTGGCACTAAAAATTACTACTTTAGTCATACCTTATCATTTCTGTGTGTGTTCAATCAGATGGTACCACGGTTCGCTGTCACGTTCAGAGGCAGAGTCGCTGCTTACACTGTGTAAAGAGTGTAGCTACCTGGTGAGGAACAGTCAGACCAACCGCTTAGACTACTCCCTCTCCCTTCGGTAAGAAAAACACACACACACACACACACACACACACACACACTTGCAACAACAGGCAGTGAAACACCTGCGCACCCATTCACATGAACAGCTATACAGTTTAATTGCATCTTTCTCTTTTTTTTTTGCTGTGTGTGTGTGTGTGTGTGTGTGTGTGTGTGTGTGTGTGTCACCACCTGAGCTACTGATATCATATTGCAGTCTCCCACACTTCTCCATCTGCCTCTCCCCCTTCTCTCCCCTTTACCATCACCTCCACTTAAGATCACTGCCACACTGATTCTCCTTCCGATACTCATTTGCAGGGCACAATACTGCTTATCTGGTCAAATCTCTCCCTTGTAATTACTAGCGTGATCCATTGTCCTGGCCACACCGCCATTCTCCCATCAGCACTCTGTCCTCACGCCAACCTTGGGTTCTCTCTGTGGCCTTCCTTCACAGCCCCAGCGGGCCTTCTAAGTGGTAATCAGCCAGGTAGAGCACACTTCAGTGCACACATCATCCTCCACATAATCACTAATGAATATGAATTACCTTCTGTGGGACACACAAGAAGGGAATTAGGCAGGGAAAGGAGAGCGGAAGAGTAGCGTGAGGGGAGGGGGAGGCACAGAGTGTCACCGTGTTGTGCTGACAGATAAACAAGATCATGCATTACTCATTTACATGAGTAGAGTGGGTTTGACACGCGCACACACATTTTCTCCAGCAACAAGGTCAGTACTGGTAATGATTCAACAGCTGAAAAGTGTGCAGGAGAGGTAATATATCCACAAAATCTATGAACCATGTTGTTTTGAAAAAGGAGTTGGCCTTCCCTGAAGTCGACCTTCAGGGTCTAACTAAAACAATATCACAAATGCTGCTGAGATCTACTAACATAACATCAGTAAAACAATACCAAAATGACAAGCAGCCTGATGATCACACAGGTTTCAAACAAAGCTTAGCTAAGAGGACCTTACTTCAAAGGTTAAAAAACAAAACAAGATAAAGTACTTTCGACTGCTACCTTATTTCCCAAGGGGCCGCCACAATGGATGGATTGGCATGTTTGATTTGGCAGAGATTTTATACCAGCTTGTAGCTTGTGACCCTCTGAGGCTGGGTATTTCTCTCCTACTGATCTCAAACCGGGGATCTTTCACGTGCAATTTTAAGAATTTATTTTACTTTGAAATGGTAAGGCTGTGTATGCAAACAATTTTCCTCAATGAGCAATGAAAAATTGACCATAATTTTTGGTGTTCTCATTTGTGGTTTTATCCCTGGAAGTGATTGATTATTTAAAAATATCTTCTTCTTTTTTCTTTTTTTTTTAACATATATATATTTTCCCCCTCAGAATATGAAAGTGTCATACATTGTGTACCTTGTCCTCTATTCGCACTTCACACCTGCAGATCTTATTTTTTGGGGCTATTTATTTGTGTTTTTGCATTTAATGTGAAACCTAAAGATCTGTAAAAGCCAAATTCTTGTCTGTATTTCTTCAGATTGTTGGCCATTTAGCACTCAGGAAATGTAATCCTTTGGGTTTTACCATCTAGTACACTGGTTTAGATATATTGGCTAATCTTGTGTCAGTATCATAGATAGAAAAGGTAAACAAAACTACTGAAATAAGACCAAACTGGTGAAATAAAGGAGAAAATGAGCCTTCTAGATTTGAAAGAAGCAGCAGTTAAGTCTTTATCAGGCTGTTTTGGCTGATTGGTAGGCTGGTTTTTAATACCAACAATATAGCCTTCAGAAAAGTCATTGGTGTATCTGTCCTTGGAAAATGTTAACCCCGCCTACGCTAGTCTAAGATTACACAGAAATGTGAACAATAGAAGCAATGACTGATTAAGGATGTTTTAATGGTGACAGAAGGAAGCCGTCCCAAAGTGAGTCAGTACTGAAATACACAGGCCTGCTAGATTTAAACCAGCATGTAATATGCACAAGCACTGGTAGGTTATAATGTACCATTTAGTACGAAAAAAAAATCCTCAAAGCATGCAGGACTGGATGAAAACACACTGTCAGCTCTGAGCACTGACATGATGAAGCGTCTGGCTCTGGTGCTCAGGAAGCCAGTGGGACATTACATACTGCCGGATGTTTGGCTGTTTATAGTTGCAGTGAGTACTTTTGGTTTCACTGCTCTTCAAAATTTAATTTGATTTACTTGAACAATGACAATTATGGTGACCGGTTTCAGCCCTTGTCTTTCCCTCCGCTTCTATAATTAGACATACATCATGGCTGGCTGGCTGGCTCTTAAAGGGAAAGTCCTATCGCTGCTGCTTGGATTTTTAAAGAGGAGGTGTGGTTCTCTCAATGGAGCCACTTTTCACAGTCTGGAGCATTTGTCTTTCTCCCTCTCTCTATGACTTTGTGTTCTCTTCCATGTGTTAAAACACCGCTCAGCCATCTATCATAAGGTCTTTTCCTTCCTAATTTGTGACATGGTGTTAAATGTTGGTGAAAATCGTGTCTTCAAAGCAAAGGAAAAAGACGTGAGCATAAATCTGGGCTGTTACTTTCACTGTCATTACGTGACAAAATGTGTGGAAGACTGAATGGTGTTTTATGTGCCCCACATTTGATGTGCTCTCTCTTTTCTCCCTTGCTCTTCTTTTCACTTTTGTATTAGATCTCTCCCACTCGCTTTCTCCTTTTTATGTCTGTCCTCATACAATTTTTTTTTTCTGCTTTTGCTCTCACAGGAGCTGTCAGGGTTTCATGCACATGAAGTTCACCCAGTATAAAGACGGCAAGTATGTGCTGGGACAGAACAGCCCGCCCTTTGACACCATCCCAGAGCTCATCCATTTTTACACCACCCACAAACTCCCAATCAGAGGCGCTGAGCACCTGTCCTTGTTGTTCCCAGTGCTGGTGCAGACACTCTGACTGCCCTGGACACTCTTTCAGTGATCAGACACTTTAAACATGAATGTTTGACTGGATCTGCCCAGTGGAGTGACAGTGTTCTCTTCTAATTTGACTGAAATACTTTTGATGAGTCAGCACATGAGGAGCTTGTGCCCTTAACCACCACTGCTGTTGTACCCGTGCCAAGCTGGAACATCGACTCACATGGAATGCAGTGCCTGAACTTTAGGCAACTTTGGTCATCTCACCCGTGGGGCTGACTTAAGGACACTGAAAAAATTAATTTTGTTGCGTTTCTTTCACAGCTGACAGACATCCAGTGGATGTTAACAGAGCTGCGGAGAGGAGAAAGTGTGTATTCTGAATGTACTGATGCTCCAGTTTAGTGAAGACCAGCAGAAGACTGAGATTAAATTATTGCTGTCCTACATTAACACCTCATCGACACTGGTAAAATATTGCTGTTGTTAGGGGAAAACCTTGCAATCCACATTGTGCTGATTTTTTATTTTTTTATTTTTTTTTTTTTATGTTTATACCAGAATCAGTCAATTAAATTGTACTGTATAAAATGAGAAACGCGCTTCATTCTCAGACTTGGGAAACCCTTTTGTAAACATTGAAAAATCCATCTTGCAAATATGCTATTTTCAAATATAAAAGGTTTTTACCTACAGCAGCAGTTATATTTCAAAAGCTTTTCTACACAAAGCCCTGCCTGTTTATTTCCATCCAGTCAGTTCTGTATGATTTGCTATCGATTTGCTTGACACATCTGTGTTACGTGTTGATTGTTCATCATAAGCAAAAGAGAAGCTGTACTTGTGTTGACTTTACTGACCTTTATCTCTTGTTGCTTGCATTTGATAGTCAATACTGGGTTTGTTAAAAGCAGCCTGTCACTGCAGCTATTGTCTCTTGACTAACTTACAGATAAGCCTGGAAGCTGAGGAGAACATTCATATAAAGACAGAGATGTTAATCAAATATTGAACACCCAAGTGAACTCCCAGATTATTATGAACATTGGTCTATTGTATGTCATATAGAATGGAGTCCCATGTCTGCTGTCTGGTTACAGCATTGTGTGGTTAAAAACTGATTTTAGGAAAGAGACCATTTCTACCAAACATTTCTAACAATTCAAGAGGACAATTAATTTAAATCATTGTTTCTTAAGGCTATATACATAAAAGTAAAAAAAAAAAAGAGTAAAATATGTCAGGTTGCACTCTATATCTTTGGTGTTGAATCTTATCTGTACTCTAAGTGTTTCTATTGAATTTTCATGTATATTTTTAATGAAGATTAGTGGTTCCTGACCTGGGGAAGAAATGTTTAAGATTTGGAAATAATAAAAAACAAAATTTCTGCTTTGCAAGATCTTTTTTTTTTTTTTTAAGAGTTCTTACTTATTTTGTTTTATTTATTATGAATAGATTTTTTTTTTTTGGGAGGAGGGGTGTTTTGTCCTTGTTTGCCTTTTGATTCTTTTGAAAAAAAATATTGGAGAAGGGAAAATAATGGACTAACTGCACCACATTATTAGTTTCATGTAATAAAGGTTGGGAACCACTAATGTAGGTGGCGAAAAAAAATTCAAAAATATTCAGATTAAGAGCTTTGCTGATGACATTGTATACAACAGACTCCTTTGCAGCAGAAGAAAAAGGCACAAAGGACTTGGCAAGATCGCGTGCTTCACATACTCAAACACACATGCACACACACTTGCTTTCCTTCATCCATTAACAGCAGGGTTGGGAGGGAGAGAGTGAGAACTAGGGGTGAGGTGTGGCTGAGGAGGGGTGAGGCAGCCCTCATTATTTGGGCTGCGCTGCAGTGAAAAGCACTGGGATTGCTTTCATTACTGAGCCAAATGAAATAGTGGAGGCTGATTACCCGCGTGACGGAGAGAGGAGACGAGCTGGATCACCCTGTTTTGGGGAGAAAGAGTGAAGGAGGGGGGAAAAATGGGTGGGAGGGAGGGTGGTGAAGAAAGTGAGGAGGAGGGATGGGGGGGAGACGCAGCCTGGCTGTACTTCCCCAATAAGACTCCAAACAAGTGTGTGTGTGTGTGTGGGTGTTTGTGAGTGTAAGAGTGAGACGGTGACATGAAGAGGGAGGGGGGTGCGGGGGGGCTGCTTCAGTCCCATTTTTCAAACAAGCTTCCCTGGGGAGGAATATGAATAATAACGACAGCGGCAATGCAGCATGTAAAAATCAAACAAATATTCCCACATTTCTCTGGCTTTTGTCTAGCACTTAGCTCTTCTCTCCTTTTAAGGGTATTTCTATTAGAACATTTTCATCAGAAGCTTGCCTAGTATTAAGCTATATTTTTATGAGCACATTTGTGAAGGTTGGAACAAATGGCTCCATCCCCTCAGCATTATCCAATAATTCTGTGTGTGTGTAAACGATAAAATGTGTCTTCCACTGTGTGTGTGTGTGCGGCTGTCATATCAGAATCAGAATGTGTGTAATGTCAGATCTGGTGGGTGTTGACGATTATGCGGTGACGGCAGCTGTTAATCCATCAGATAAGCTTGGAGGAATGAACACCTGTGATCACCTCAGAGCCTGACAACATTTTAGGAAATCACATAACACACACACACATGACACACAAGTACATGCAAATAAAGGTATTCAATACATAAATAGCTTTTTCACGGTGTTGTAAATCATAAAACTAACCTTTGGTTCAGTTTAGACACTTCGGTTTCAGGGTCAGGGTCTTGCTGTTGTAGTTGTGTACCTACACTATATTGCCAAAAAAATTCTCTCACCCATCCAAATCATTGAATTCAGGTGTTCCAATCACTTCCATGGCCACAGGTGTATAAAATCAAGCACCTAGGCATGCAGACTGCTTCTACAAACATTTGTGAAAGAATGGGTCGCTCTTAAGAGCTCAGTGAATGCCAGCATGTTACCGTGATAGGATGCCACCTGTGCAACAAGTCCAGTGGTGAAATTTCCTCGCTACTAAATATTCCAGTGTCAACTGTTTAGTGGTATTATAACAAAATGGAAGTGATTGGAAACAACAGCATTTTATGTGGTAGGCCACATAAATAACAGCATGGGGTCAGTGAATGCTGAGGTGCATAGTGCACAGAGGTCAACAGCTTCCTGTAGAGTCCATCGCTACAGACCTCCAAACTTCATGACGCTTTCAGATCAGCTCAAGAACAGTGTGTGGAGAGCTTTGTGGAATGGGTTTACATGGCTGAGCAGCTGCATCCAAAGCCTTACATCACTAAGCGCAATGCAAAGTGTCGAATGCAGTGGTGTAAAGCATGCCACCACAGGACTCTAGAGCAGTGTAGATGTGCTCTCTGGAGTGACAAGTCACGTTTCTCCAGCTGGCAATCCGATGGAAGAGTCTGGGTTTGGAGGTTGCCAGGAGAATGGTCTTTGTCTGACTGCATTGTACCAAGTGTAAAGTTTGGTGGAGGGGGGTATTATGGTGTGGGGTTGTTTTTCAGAAGCTGGGCTCTTCCGCTTAGTTCCAGTGAAAGGAACTCTTAATGCTTCACCATACCAAGACATTTTGGACAATTTCATGCTCCAAACTTTGTGGGAACAGTTTGGGGATGGCCCCTTCCTGTTCCAACATGGCTGCACACCAGTGCACAAAGCAAGGTCCGTAAAGACATGGATGAACAAGTTTGGTGTGGAAGAACTTGACTGGCCTACACAAAGTCCTGACCACAAGACAGAACACTTTTGGGATGGATTAGAGTGGAGACTGTGAGACATGCCTTCTTGTCTATCATCAGTGTCTGACCTCAAAAATGTGCTTCTGGAAGAATGGTCAAAAATTCCCATAAACACACTCCTAAACCTTGTGGAAAGCCTTCCCAGAAACTGTTACAGCTGCAAAGGGTGGGCCAAAATCATATTAAACCCTATGGATTTGGAATAGGATGTCACTCAAGTTCTTATGCATGTGAAGGCAGACGAGTGAATGCTTTTGGCAATATAGTGTATGTCAAAATGTCACCAATGAAGAGGCCTTTCATTAAAAGTCACAACCATAAAGAACATTTGACTCTGGGAAAGGATCACCTAATACCAAATGATTACTATGAAAGCAAACACTATAGAACCATCTTACTAGAAAAATTACATTTGGCGCTTGAGAGACCAGGTTAAATGTAAAAAAATAAATAAATAAAGGTGGCTCATTATCTTAACATCACTGACAGACAAAGGCATTGTAACTTGCTGCATCAAGAGTTTCAGTTAAATGGAAAATCTGTTAATTTCATGTCAACTGATTGCATCATGAAAGGTATGTTCTCAGGCTCACCATCACAAGAGGCATTACGCAACTTTTTTTTACACAAGCTGAGTAGCAATAACTAAATTGGATTCCCATTTTAACGTTTATAATGTCTTGTATTTGAATGAACAAAAATAAGTCTTTGTAAAAGTCTGATTGTGACAAGTGGGGTATGAAAAGAGCACAAAGATGTAACTAATTTGGTTATTTTACAAGACATTTCTGTCTGCTGGATAAGGTTTGGCTCTGTCGGATGACCAATCAGAATATTACAGCATTTAAAGCAGGATCTGATGACAGACTCAGACATCTGTTGTGTTTAATGAATGTTATGCCGAAATATTTATTCCATCTCCTGCCCCAGGTTGCCATGGGCTTTAACATTTATGAGATGCACACTTTGGGTCTATCATGGGTGTCTCCAGCTTCGGTTTCTCTTCACACAATATGCACACAAACCTCCAGGCTGTTTGCATGCACAGAGGCAGGGAATTAGCCAGCTGTGCACACAAACTCAGTGGCACAAGTGAGGGACGGGACATGCATGTCAGACTAAGAGGCCGCCATCCTCCCGCTCACTTAAACCCCTATTCCAGACATGTTAATCCCTACAGTTGTGGCAGGCAGGCGTGGAAGAGATAAATTGGAGGTCAGTGTGAGCAGGTGTGTGCATGCTGTCAGGGCCTGCCAGAAGACTGCAATCAGAGAAGGTTGGGTGAGGGAAGCAGCTGCTGTTTTGGGGGCTTTTGAGAGGGAAGGAATTTTGAAGCGATTACTTACCCGATCCTGCCACCTATCTGTTATTATGTTAAGCTGGCACTGAATGGCTGGTTGCTCAGACTCATGAAAACATGATGTGTGTTCATTTAATCAGGTACTGTATTTAACTTCTCTTTAACCAGGGGGACCTGAGTACTGAAAGAGAAATAAAACTGAGATGGGCTAGTTTAACACAAGCACATACAATAACAATCAGCTTTAAAATGCCACTTCATTACTTACACATTGTTAGTACTGGGTTGGACCCCCTTTTGCCTTCAGAACTGTATTAATTCTTTGTGGCATAGATTCAACAAGGTGCTGGAAACCTTACTCAGAGATTTTGGTCCATAGTGACATGATGGGATCACACAGTTACTGCAGATTTTTATGCTGCACATTCATTATGTCAAAGGTGCTCTATTGGATTGAGATCTGGTGACTGTGGAGGACATTTGAATACAGTGATGTTCCAGAAACCAGTTTGAGATCATCTGAGTTTTGCGACAGGGCATGTTGTCTTGCTGGAAACAGCCATCAGAAAATGGATACGCTGTGGTTACAAAGGGATGGACATGGTCAGCAGCAGTACTCAGGCAGGCTGTGGGGTTTAAACAATGCTCGTATGGTACTGAGGGCCCCAAAGTGTGCCGAGAAAATATCCCCCACACCATTACACCAGCAGCAACAGCCTAAATCACTGATAAAAAGGCAGGATGGATCCATGTCTTCATGTTGTTTGTTCTGAATTCTGATCCTACCATCCTAATGTCACAGGAGAAAAAAATTGAGATTCATCAGACCAGACAATATTTTTCCAATCTTCTGGTGTTCACTTTTGGTGAGCCTGTGCCAGAGGTGGGAAGTAACGAAGTACAAATACTTCGTTACTGTACTTAAGTAGATTTTTTAGGTATCTGTACTTTACGTGAGTATTTATTTTTCTGAGTACTTTTTACTTTTACTCCCTACATTTTTACACAAGTATCTGTACTTTCTACTTATTACATTTTCAAAACAGACTCGTTACTTTTTAACACGTCAGAGAGAAGTTTGCATTTCCGGTCAGTACGCCGTCAGTCATCAAACGATCTGAGCCTAAACGGAGGAATAATAACATATAAGAGACTAGCGTACTAGTGTGTCCTCCATCCCCAGGGCTTATCGGGTACAAAGGGATTAAATACGCAAACCCATATAATTTATGTCTCATTTATAGCGCTACAATCAGGGGTTACAGCGGGCCGGAGCGAGCATAAAGGGAGTAACGTGAGTCAGGTAAATGCAACATTTCCTAAATGCTCAACAAATATCAGCAAACACACAAAGTGTCTGCAGTTTGTCACACAGTGTGTCTGCTAGCTAAAAGAAGAGCTGCTGTATTTCCAGGGAGAGAAAAGAGAGAGAAGTTCACTCAGAGATGGAGAAAGAGGACAGCAGAGGAAGAAGAGAGGTTAGAATTAAAAAGGACTGGAAAACAAACTGAGGTATGCTAACTTTGTGTAATTCAAATAGTGTATGAAAATACTGCAGTTTAGTATGTAATAAACAGGTCAGCTTGTTGTACTGTATTTACAGTAAAGCTCTGTGTTGCTGCACAGAGGCTGTGTTCATGGTCAGAGTTACAGGTTACATCAGTGCAGCAGAGATGAGTTTGAATCAAAGCTGCTGATGCTGAGATTCA
>JASGAU010388505.1:0-12297 GCA_030220045.1 Australoheros facetus
AGCCTATCCCAGCTGTCATGGGGCGAGAGGCAGGGTACACCCTGAACAGGTCGCCAGCCTGTCACAGGGCTAACACAGAGACACAAACAACCTTTCGCACATTCATGCTCTCACTCACACCTATGGGCAATTTAGAGTAGCCAATTAACCTAACCCCAGTAAGTGCATGTTTTTGGGATGTGGGAGGAAACCGGAGTACCCGGAGGAAACCCACGCAAGCACGGGGAGAACATGCAAACTCCACACAGAGAGGGAGCTGCCTGGGCCAAGGTGGAATCGAACCCAGGCCTTCCAGATGGTATTCTAACTGTGAGGTAGCAGTGCTAACCACTGCGCCACCGTGCTGCCCTCAATCAATTCTAAAGCCTAATTATCTCAGTTTGTGGCAAACAAAGTGAGCTGTGTTCCATGAAGGCCTCCTACCTGCCTATACATTATTCATCTCCATTACTTCCCCTGTTTTGTACTTCTTTCTGTTTCAGTGATCCCTCTGTGTTTATACTTAGTGCACATGCAACACTACTTTAGTATATGACTGTCAATCCTAAATTAGTCTTGAACTTGATTCCTTTGTTATAGCCATTAAAATTAAGTTAGAAACAACATATAACAAAAACCAGAATGCAATATGACCATTCTTTTTGTTTAAGCTTTTTTTTTTTTATGTTGTTGTGTTTAATTATAACTGATGTGACATTGGAATTTTCCAGATTTGGGATAAATAAATGCATCTAATCTCATCTTAATGACACTCCAAACTGAATTTTCCTTCAACATGTTCAACAATTTGGATAATAAATGTTGGCAGTATTACTAAATGTAGAGATATTTTTGTTTTTGTAGTAACAGGATTACTCTTGGTATTACTTGTCTACTCCAGGTATTCCAGGTACAGAGGGAGGCACTCTTTAACAAGAGTGAGCGGCAGGTTGCAGAGTCCCAGCTCGCTACAGTTCAAAAACAACTTGCTGAACTACAGGCCCAATCAACCCATATCCAGGAACTCCACAAGGACATCCAGGAATCCCAGAGCCTGGTGAAGGAGAAGGACCGCAAGGTGAGATATGAACCGTTTATGAAGTTCACAGCTGCACTTGAAGAACAAGGTTGTGCAAACTTGTGTGCTTAATATTTGTGCAGATAACAGAGTTGTCAAAGGAGGTGTTCCGGCTAAAAGAGGCCCTGGGTGCTCTCTCACCTCCTCTCGGAATCACCTCTTCATCCTCATCAACCCATCATGGTAATCCTGGACAGCAAATGGCACTGCAGAACAGGATTGCCATACTGACTCAACAGCTCCAGGTGAGCAAAGAATTGAGATTAGGCTGGCACTGTATGATGTGCGAAATCATTAGCTCCAAAATGAAAATGGCCAAAACAATGTGTACACTTGCTGTTCACATGATAGTAATTTGTTTGGGTTTTTTTTTTTTGCAGGATTGGGAGAGAAAGCACAAACAAGTGGTGACTGTATACCGCTCGCATTTACTGTCAGCTGTACAGGTCAGTTCAGTGCACTCACATACACAAAAATTAGGAAAAATGGCAGTTTGTTGAGGATTTGTGTATGTGTGTGTGCATGTGGGTGTGTGAACGTGAGTTCACTGTCTACTTGGAGTCACGCCACAGCAATCTTTGTATAAGTAGAGCACCTGCATACACCATTGTTGACTGTGTTGTCCTGGCTTTTTCAGAGTTTCTGGGGCATTGATTTAGCTAAATGAGTATGATTTTCATTGTTCAGTTTAACTGTCTCAAATGTGATTTGCACTGACTGAACTTGGGTTTGTACCCATCAGATGCAGACACTAAAGAATAAGAAAAATAAGTCTCATCGCTGCGGAGCAAAGTGGATGTAATTTCAGATGAGGTTTAGAGAAAAGGAGCTCAAATTGCCATATTTTTCTTTAATAGTTTCATCATATTCCTCTACTACAGTAAGGTGTAGACATTTGCTATTACCTTTTGCCATACTACTGTAGGTGAAATTTATTGTTCTAGGTTGTTGAGCTGGCTGCATAGTTTACCTTTTAATGCTCTTAGGAGGTAGTGTTTTTGATGCATCTCTTAAAATGGGGCAGTTATTGTAATGGCTAGTTAGTGGCTAACATCTCTTTCCTAGTATATTTTATTATAAAGTAGCAGTAAATGGAAATACAAGAACCTTAGACTGATATTTACAGTATTAATTGCCTTTCATTACAATACGGCATCATCGTTTGTCAACAGGGTCATATGGATGAAGAGGTGCAACGTTTGCTACTCCAGATCCTGAAGATGACACAGCAATAAAACTGAACTTTAGAGCATCTGCAAATTTCTCTCCACCTCCAATTTTCTCTCCAAGCAGCACAGCAGCTCTGTCACAGCAACCTGTGGGACCAGTACCCAGTATAAAGCCAAATACAACTGATCTGCCATCAGGTATAGCTGCATGCTTGTAATGTAGTAACTCAAACAACCGATAAAAAAATATAAAATGGAACATGGAGTGCCTTTATTATATGGTATGTGAGGGGTTTGTGATAGGTTTATGAATGCAAATGTGACAGAGTGGATATTTAGATGATACCAGATGCATTGACTTGTTTTTATATAATAGTTTTAATAAAAATTAAAAAAAAGAAATTATCTGCTGTTTGTGTTCTTTTTAACTTTATCCATGAAAGAGTATAGGTTGACTGAACACACTGTTTCAAAAGTCTCAGCTTGTACACTGCAATTCATCTATTTTTGGGTGAGTCATAATTTGGTTGTAGCATTTGTATATGGAAAGTTTAACAGCTTGGCTTAACTGTTGACCTGGTACAGTAGCACACAAATACAGGATACATTTGAGTAACCATACTATGGAGTGTGCCAGAAAAATACATAGCAATATATCAAATGCAGTATTCAAAAACACCAGGATGCCTTGCTGCATCCAGCTTTATTTTGCAGTTTGTAAGCCAACATGCTTTTCTGGCCATCCTGCAGCAACTACTGTACATTACATGCATTAAGAGAGTATATGTTCAAGGCACAATGTTGGGACAAATTAGTATGTTCCAAATATATGCATACAACAGTTCATACTTTATAAGGGCAACAGCACTATGTAAGCAAGCAACTTTCAGCTGCTCCCTTATTCATGAGGGGTTGCTCTGCATGTTTGATTTGGAACACTTTTACACCAGATGCACTTCCTGACACAACCCTGAAGGGGGGAAAAAAAAAAAGAAAAGTGGTTTAAAATACAGAGTAGGACTCACAAATGGCAACCCCCCCCTTTCTTTGATACATTTTTATTAACAAAAATTCAGTACAGATAATCACAGAAGAAAAAGGTCCAGGAAATTCCCGAGGGGAGAGACACACACACACACACACACACAAAAAAAAAGACAATGATCGGAATCTCACTAAAATCCATTGCAGTTTACCTCATCTCTCTCTGTGCATTTGAGGCTGAGGCTAAGAACAAAGGAGGGCCTGATTAAACAGAAGTACTTTAACTAGGGCGCCTGGGTGGCTTAGTGGTGAAGCCAGCGACCACATACATGTGCCGCGTTGCAGCGCGGGTTCGCGTCCCGGCCTGTCGCCAATTTGCCCGCGTGTCTTCCCCTGTATCTTTCTCCCATTTCCTGTCTCTCTCCACTGCTAACAAAAGCCGCTGTGGCCAAAAAAAAAAGAAGTACTTTAGCTAAGAACAGGGAAAAAACAATGCAAAGTATTACACTGTCACAATTGGGAATAAAACTTACTGCAGCATAAACACACAAGCAAGTCACTGAAATGTATAGCGATAGACATGGGATAAGGACATCCCATAAAGTGATGCACTTCCCTGAGCCGGGACAAATTAAGAGCCTTGTTTAAGACGTGTATGGCTGACATGACTTTTCTAATGGAAAAAAATGAGGGGGACACATAAGACAATGACGTTCGAGACCACCACAGACAGTATTTACTCATTCACCCCAAAACAAGAGCAGCTTTCATTATTGTTTACAAGTACACAAGTTTAATCATCCTGAAGTTTGTTCATTTACTCATTGGCATGGCAAGAAAACTATTCTTTTGCAACAAGAGCATAAATGCACATTATATACACGCTGACACAAATGCCTGTCAGTGTAGTTATTAAGGCACTTAAGTGGGAGAGGCTGGGGAAAACAGGCATGACTATACTGAGCTCGAATGCAGAGGAGTTTTTAACTCAGGCTTTTACAACACACGACTTTCCCAAAAGAATGAACAGCCCTTACAAACAACAGATTTAATGGCAAATGTGATGAAACCTCTCAGTTAAGACAATGTCCACTGCACTGATGTATGCACTGATCAGCCACATTAAAACTCCATGAACTGGGCTTGTTCTGGCACATCCTGTGAGAGCCCAAACGGATTGGGATCTGCAGAGTGGTGGGCTGTTTGTCATGTTCTACAACCATTCCTGAGCAGTTTTTATGGAGCACGCTTGAGGTCGCCGTCACTTGGGATTGCTCTTCAGTAAAGTTTAGGTGGGCAGTACGTCTCAATAACTTCCACTTGAATGCCAGGGTCCAAGTGTCCCAGCTAAGTCTGTGGTATGCGCTTCATTGTCAGTGGTTTTAATGTTGGGGCTAATCACTGTAGCATGACCATGCTTTTTTTTGTTTTTTTTTTAATGGAATTTGATGCTTAAAATACCAGAGAAACAATGAAGGCTTTGCGGCTGTATCTTGCATTTATATTGAGATGAATATGGAGCCTGACATGTTTTTTAAATTTTTTGCACAGAAAAATAAATGACAGTTTTGTTCTGGTGATTCCCATAATTGGTTGATTGACCTGTGACTGACTGGTTGTGCAAGTTATGAATTAAAGGAAGCGCTTCAAACACACGTCACAATTACAGGCTTTCCTTCACTGTGCATTAAATCCTTTCATGATTTCCTGAGGTTAGGGTCCTTTCCAAACAGTTGTCGGTTTAATTTTTTACCTTGGTTGGTGATTATCCAGCTCTGGCACAAGACAAACTGTGGCTCCTGGTTGGTTTGTTAGCTTAATAGCTGCGTGCTGAGGAGTTTATGACAGATGAGGGATATTTGGTTTATCCTGGTAGTCAACAAGCAGAAGAAGTACAGGGATATATCAGATACTGCACACTCCTTAGCAGAATTGTCCACAGAAAGAAAGTCTTGCTAATAATCCCAGAAAATGAGTCCCAGATTCAGCTTTTATGTGATTTGCATGGGCACATAGGAATGTAGCTCTGTAGAATGGTAGAGATAGAAATATTATTTAATTTCTATATATATCTATAGTAAACATTCATGGAAACAGTACATAGTATACAGCATGCTCACCATCCCATACAGGTCCAGGTGACTCACTGCTTCCTCCTGACACCCCGTTTGAGATGAAGCTCACTTTCTGCTGCTACAATAGGCAGCTCATTCTTCAGGTGAAATGAGACGAGGTGGGTTATACTCTCAAACAACATGTCTTTGGTCCGGACCTTTTTTGAGGGAAAAAAATATATATACAAAAAGAATATGCCAGTATAACTAATCAGTGATCTTCACAACAAAACAATTGAAAAGTGTGATTTAGGGAAGCCACTTCTTAGCAGACTCACCACTCCTTCAGGGTCCACTAGTAGTAGGTGTTTAGGCAGGCCACGGTGCAGGCCACTTAGCACATACTGCCCGGGATTGGTAGTGCTCTCCCTAACGAGAAAATCTCCATCCCGGCTCAAGAGTTTTTCTGCGTCTCGTCGGCTCATTCGGCTGTGGTACCAGGGCTCCCGGCGGAGCTGCTCTTCATTTGGAGCAACAGGGGCCCTGCGTCGTGGAGGGCTGGGCCACTGGTCCTCCAAGACTCGAACACCTCCCCCTCCACCCTCAGCACTGTAGCCTCCAGATGTAATGGACCCAATACCTCCACCACAGGCTTCGTGGAGCTTCAGGGCATCCTCAAAGGGCCCTACGATAAAGATGTTTTCACACACATTTTTTTAATATATATACTGTACTATATATATTATACATTTTGTATGTGTGTGAGAACATGATGTCAAGGGACTTACTCATGTCAAATAGATCCGTTTTGGGACTGTCTGGTGTCCTCATGACTCTGTGCCCATCAGGACCCTGTGTGAGTGAATCCAGATTTTCCAGACTCTGTGTGTTAACATACTGATGCTCCTCATAGTCTTTGCTGCCTGGAGGCTGACCATCAGCACACAAATAACCATCCGATGTAAGACCTAAGACAAAAGGTGTGCAGAAAATGTTTCTGACTTCTGGCTGGATAGATTTGTGTGTGATTATTCACTAGTACCAGTGCCATGCTACAGTATTGTTTGACCTTTTCATGCTGTTGACAAACTGATATACTCAATCATGTTGAAAAAAGTAAAAAAAAACAAAAAAAACGTAGGGGTGGTAGATGTTGTTTTGCTAAACAAGTGGCTGTTGACATGTATAATTTAACTATTGTGGCTATAAATTATTTGTTACTGTGGTGAAATTAAAACGATAGGATACACCTTTCATAAGGTGTTGCAGGTGCATAAAGGCTAGTTGTTAGATGGTTGCTGGGCAACACAATGACATAATATATGCTATAGATAAAACCCTTCACGGACCCAATACAGTATGTACTTGGTGGGAAGTTTGCTTGCTCAACTCCTGATGGTCAAGGAGTTTGTTTCTTTGTTTGCAGAAAAAGAAACAAACACCACAGCCAGACTATGTTACACTGACATGAATAAAAGATGATCTAACACAGTGAAGTTTGACTGAAAAGTCTGATATACAGTGAAGCTAATGGCAACTGGTTATATATTATTAAATGCGATAAAGATAATACCACCAACTTTTGGCAGTAAATCATAAGTTATTAAAAATATAAATTACTTTCAATATTATCAGTTACCTCCTTTTAAAAACTAATTTGAAATCCCCCCCAGTTAAGTATTTTTATCTACCTAAAAAGCCATCATCTCCTCACTTTGAACTTTTCTAAAAAGCTGTCATAGCTGCTCACTGCCACAGGATGTCTCACCTGAGCTGCAGGTTGCCTCAGTGTCCCAGTGAAGCTCATAACACAGCTGACCAGGCTGGTAGGACACTTGCTCCCTCCTGGCTGCTGAGCCTACCTGGTAGCACATAATCACAGCAAGAACACAACCTAAATACATCTGTATCTGTATAACTGAGTAAATGACTCTCATCGCTTGTCCCTGCATAATGTAGTTTTGAAGCACTCTATTTGAAACATTAGCCGCAGCATGTCACCGTATTGTGAACAAGTTGCAACAAGGGGGCAATGGGTTCTTTCACCTGATAGGCTAGAGAGAACCCAAGGCTCTTTATGTAATCATATTTGTCTTAGGCAATTATGGTGCAGGCACAGTCAGGGAGTATATTTTCGTGATTCATTCCATGTAACAATATGGGGTAGGAGCATGAAAACACATCAGTCACCAGTTTATGAATGAGATGTCAGAGAGTTTAGACTGAGTCTGGCTGTCATTCTGTTATAAACATCAATCCAACACTTCATGATGATCTCCAGACGCAGTTTCAACTCCGTCTCTGGTACAATTAGATTCTAAGGTTGCTTATTACATATATATATGTTTAGCAGTGCTAGCAAGAAAAGAAAAAGACTATACTGCTGCAGCAGAGCAATGTTACAAACTACTTTTTTTTTGTAAAGAGCCATAAATGGTGGCGCTCACTGTCCTATAAAAATGATCATGCCACATAAATATCCTGGAGTGCTTCTGTATGAAATTTACTGAAGCAGAAACACACAATATTATAAAATACAATTAAAGTACAAGTACCTCAAAACTGGACAGCAGAGCCCGATCTAACATTATGTCTACAACCATGTCAGGACACTCACCTGAGCTGTTGTCTTACTCTGTGGTTGAGTGTGCATGTGACCAAGGAGGGCTCCACTGGGCCTGAGTCTGGAGTCCACTACTCCCCCAACAGGAGGCTCCTTCCCTGGAATACGGTTATAGTAATCAGGCTCAGAGAAGTCCTCATCTTCCACCCAGATTGGTTCTTCTGTCCTGGCAGATCTGAGGAGAAATATACTGTATGTGTAAGTGAAAGGGAAACATTTTATGCAGGTCTGACAAATAGAACTAAATGTCTAAATAGTATAAGTATTATTACAAACATATCAATACAACAACTTCTAAATAATTATGTATTCATTTTTTAAATTATATTAACATTATAGCATTAATATGATAGTAATAATCATTAGAGAAGTAAATCAGGGTTCTTATATTGATTTGTTCAGATCAAGTGACATCTCCACATCCGAAATTGAGATGATGCTTATTTGAAACCAGAACAGAACAAAAAACAAAACGACAAGAACAAAAAAAGAAAAACTGCTCGTCTGGAGTTATTCTGGTGACTGCAGTAGCATCACTGTGGCAGCACCTGATGTGTGGATGCAGTGCAAGAAGTTCTATGCATCTGGAACATTATAAGATTTTGAAGCAATACAAGAACAAAGTATCACATCTCCTTGCAATAAATAAAAGAAATATGAGAACTGTAAACTAGATCAGGTGGTGGTGGCTAAACTGCTGGATGCTTGGCCTGCAAAGACTCTCAAATATTTACTGTGTCAAAGTTAAAACTGATTGTGCCAACTAAGTAATTTAAAACATCTTCAGTGCCAGTCTTAGACTAAAGCGTTTATCATTGTATTATTAAATTTTGTATTCTGTAAATTGTATTCATATGAATTTTATTAGCATTTGGTTATTTCTTTCAAGTTTTCACTGTAGGCATACAATGCCATACCAATTTTATTATAAAGCACTTTAAAAACAGCCATAGCAGATGCAAAGTGCTGTATATACAAAAATTATTTTCATTTACTGTATTTATTCAAGACAGAACCAATGACAAATCTATCTTCTGGCACTACGTGGCCAAAAGATAGATTTGTCTAGCTGAAGCGGTGTGATAATTTGTGATTCATGATTTCACACTGCTTCAGAGATGTCACAGATTTTGAGGCGAGTAACAAAGAGTCTATCGAAGTCAGTCAGTATTGGCACGACTTTCTGTTACCTCTCCACAGATGCCATGGTTTTTGGTGGACTGTGCAGATACTGTTTGAACTGCAGCTCGAAAGCTTGGCCGAGGGTACTGATGACACTTTGGGCTAAACCATCTGAGCACTCCAGGATATGACATGCTAAAGGGAAAAAAAAAAGAGAGATTCAGGAAGTTAAAGAAGTTTTTATCAACTGCCACCACTATTAAGTTCAAACTCCTGGTACTGCTATACTTTAAGGGTTTCTTTACATGTAGATTTTTTTTATGGGTCCAAAATATTCAAATTTTTTAAGACTTCCACATCAACAAACATTCAATAATTATAAGTTATTTAACTCACCTGGGAGTGTTGCAATATACTGGTATATGATACTGGTATGCTTTTTATACATGTTCATTTTTAGATATCTGATATTTTACAATGAAAAACTGATGTCATGTATCATCCAAATACTAATATTATAAACAATAAAATCTAATTATAATATATAATAAAATATTTATTATTTTGAAATGTGCGGTTATTGTCTCTCTGCCACCCTAAACTCATTTTAACTATAATTAAGCCACAGACGAAACATATAATTAAAAAAAAAAGGTGAATTCAACTTATCGTATTTAAAAAGATGTCTATAGATATCACAATAATAATGTTATAATCAATAGTAAAAATGTGACATGGTGAAAGCACTACTCCCAAATGGCGTAGACAGTATATTCTAATGTCAGTTCTTTGCATGCCAACAAAGTTGTTTACCTAGTGACAAAATGTGAGCATGAGCTCACTCTCATATTCCTAGTGTGAAACATACCTCTCTGATTCACCGGGTCTTTGGACACATATGCAACATAATCAGGTGTGTCCTGTAACATATAGGTTTGGAAATTCAGTTTAATAAATCAAAGCTGTCAGTAATTTTTTGGGGAAAATTAATTCAAGTAGTATATGTTTGGATAGCCAAAATGTTCATTCCAACAATTTAATGGAAAATTGGTGTTAAATGCTGTACTCACCGTGTCTCCCCCAGAGGCAAATGAGATGGACTGCAAGGGATGGTGAGCTATCACCTGAAAGAGACAAGAAGCTATTCTTTATTTTATCAATTAATGTACAGTACTGTGCAAAAGTCTTTAGCCACCCCTCATTGCTTTATATTTTGCTTCCAAGAAGAAAGACGTCCTCGGAACTGATCTTGAGCAATAGTTCTCCAGGCTTTCCAAAGGCCTTTCAAAGTTTTTCTTTGGACATTGGCTTTTTTCACTCATTTTCAGTCCAGTCCTTGTACCATACCATTTTTATAGGAATGTTTTTTGTTTTTTTCATTTTTTTGTTTGTTTGTTTTTTTATTTTTAAGCCACTCGACACTGACCTATGAATCATTCGAGCATAAAAAGGCACCTAACTCAAGGGATGAGCCAGTGTTTACACGTAACAGACAACTTAGCAAAGGACCAATTTTTAAATTGTATCTTTAGGCTTTTCTCAAAAACACACAATTTGTTCGCATTTCTTTAGTTGAATCCACAAAAATGCCAAAGATAACACAGTTTGACAGACATAAAACAGTATTTTTTGCACCAAGAGCAATTATCCAAAAACTTGGCATATATTGGCACTGCATCCTTAAAAAATTTGGGAAATTGGACAAGTGGAAAATAAAAGAAGTGGAAGGCCTAAAAACTATCTACAGCAGGTGAACAGTATCTGAAAATCATTGCCTTAAGAACTTCCATTTTTCCTCGTAAAATATAAATGAGAGGTGGCTCAAGACTTCTGTACAATACTGTATAGTATGAGATATATGCTCAGAAAAGAAGTATTTATTATTTTCATGTACGAGTATAAAATTGTTCACTAAAAACTTCCAAGAAAGAAAAAAAAAATCTGTAATTATGTACACTTCTGCACGATGCTAACCTATAGAAATAAACAAAATGTAAAAATAATAACTTGCATATTTTGAAAGTCTTAATCAAGCTGTGGTCATGCAAGCACATTAGTCACATTTATTAAGCTTCATCTAACCTGGCGTGTGGTAGGAATGAGCAGATTAAGACCATCAATAGAAATATTGACTGCGATGCTCATGCCTGCAAATCGTAGATTACTCTTCCCCATGACTGACTGTAGAGCTTTGTTTTGAGCCTACATAATAAAGAACACAATGGAAATTACAAGCATATAGTTTTAGGTGTAGATACAGTATATTCAGAAATATAAATGTCATCCTGGATATTTGTCACCAGAAAAACAGCTGCACAGAGCAACAGAGGTTTGTTATACTCTTTATTATTATTTTAACATCTTGTGCTGAAGAAGTCGAAACTGTTTCAGTGTATGTGAAATTAATATTGATTGATGTGTGTTAGGATTATTAATTACTATTAACCTTCTTCCTCCAAGCCCCCTTTCCACCTGGCACAACTTCACACAGCCTGTTGATGGCTTCCCTAATGAGGAACATGAAGAAAGATTTTAGATCAGAATAAAGACGAACATACTGGCCAGTGATCATCAACTGTTTAGAATCATATGGCCTTATGTTGTCTGTGCAAAATTACAAACAACTCAGTCACAGCAGAAATGCTGCCCCGCAATATTGGAAAACTTAAGGTTAAACATGAACAGAAGTGGCCATAGGTCACAAGCAAATCATAGTTCAAAGGTTAAGAAAATGATCAAGTCACAACAAACTTATCGACTTTACCATTAATGTTCATAAACCCTGGAAAGAAAACAATCACAGTATTCATGTATTAATGTTTCATAAACTTGATTTAAATTTATCGAAGAATAAACACCATCAGATAAAGAAAAATAAAAAGGACATAGTGTGTAGGATTTCTTTAGGGCATTAGCATTCACATGTATTTTCTGCAGTGCAATCCTCCCTGGAGATTTCTTACAAGTTAAAGATGAAGCTGATATAACTCCTGGGAATGGCTGCCTAATGGGCATTTAAAGGGTCTGTCCCCTGTTTGAGTGTGATGGTGCAAGTGAGGCATAAAGTGGATTTGAGGCTGGAGCTCACATGCTCCCTGCCTGGGGACAGTGGGAACAGCAATCAAGAACCTAGCTGCCCCTATCAAGTGGCTTGTAAATATTTAAAAAGCAGCGTCCCGGGCCCCATCTCGAGTAAAGGTCTTCTCAGGGATTTTTGAAAAACACCACAATGTTCGAATGACTCATGCTGATGAGAGGGCAGAGGGAGGAGGAGGAGGAGGAGGAGGG
>JASGAU010388511.1:0-14690 GCA_030220045.1 Australoheros facetus
GTAGTTGCGAGACCTGTTGTGGCTCAATATTGGTCCATATATAAGGCGCACTGGATTATAAGGCGCACTGTCGGCTTTTGAGAAAATTGAAGGTTTTTAGGTGCGCCTTATAGTGCGGAAAATACGGTAAATACAGGGCCAGTATCGGCAATACTGATACCGATACTTTTTAATAATTATGAAGAATTTTCATGATGTTTAAGTGTTTTGTGATTTTTTTTCCTTTGGATCATTAATTAGTTAAAAGTTTATAGGTAAATAGAAAATACTTTATCAAAATAAAAGTTTTTGTTCTGAAGCAATAGAACAGCAATAATGTGATGTGATGTCTGGATTATTTTTTCTTAAATTAAGTGTACAAAATGATCACTCAAGAACAAATTAAAACTTTTTTTCAGGTAGTGTTCAGAAAGTATAATACAAAAATGTAATAAAAATATCCCTTCATTCACTCATTTTCTGGATTTTTTTCTTAAATAAACAAGCTGTACAAAATTATCACTCCACAATGTTATAAAACATTTAAAGCAAATTCCTTTTTTTCCCAAGTAAAATGTTACGTGTCACGTGACAGTATAACGTTCAAACACTGTGGGGAGGGGCAAAGTGTGCCTGCTCTGTGTGGCGGGACAGGAGCGACACTTAGACAGTCAGCTCGCATCTTTTATGAAACCGCAGCTCTGCATACAGGAGAGAAACTGAAGCTAAAGTATCGATCTCATTACACTGACATTGATCAATACCAATACTAGCATTGGTATCGATATTTGGATCGATCCACCCACCACTAGTGGAAGGACAGGTATTCTAGTTAATGTGAATGCAAACATAGGCTAAATCATCAGTACAAACTCTTATAAAGAAACTACCCTCAATAACGAAGAAATGAAATGATACAAACAAGAGCAAAAAAGCTCTTGAAGAGTAAAGAAATTAATTAGTTTAAGTATGATGCAGCTGAACTTGCAGCGTTTCTTCAGGACTGGTATCAAAGCTATTATTGCTAAAATCTGCCAAGTAGCAATAGCTTATAAAGACCGATAACCATCTAAAGTTAGCTGACAGTTTGTTAGCTTTTTGTTGATAAATACAACGAAGGTATGTGATTAGCCCAGTTAGGGCATCATAGCTGCTAACTGTTAGCTGTGGCTGCAGTGGGGATGAAGCCTATAGAAGCATCTCAGGGTGGGAGACAGAGTACACCCTTAACTGTTTTCCAGTTCTGATCAGGGATAACAAGGAGAGACACATCCATTCACTTGCATGTCTTTGGACTGTGGGATAGGTGGAAGCAATTAGCAGTTGATGACCTGGTCCTGGTTAAGATCCTGCCCAAAATGGACCTGTGTACATTGTTGCTCTATCTAAACCAATTTATCCACCTGTGTGTCAGTCTATAAGCCTCCTACTTAGTTTTCCAACTTTTTCCAGTGTGAAGTATCAACTGCTGTCTCCATCAGCCTTTTTTAGCTTTTAGCCGACATGTTTATCTGAAACTTTTTAGAAACAAGTCACAGACCAAGTCTGTCAGTAGCAATAATCCCACCACTGTTCCATCAGGGAGGAGACTGCAGAGTCTCCGGGCCAGGACGAGCAGACTGAGGGACAGCTTCATACATGAGGCTGTCAGGGCAGTCAACTCCCTCCCTGCTCTGCCCCCCCTCCTCCTGCTGCCCCCTGCACACATGAGCCCCTGATCCTGACCACCCCTACCCCCACCTCCCATCCACCACCACCAATATCACCAAATTACTCAGATACCCAGCATGTAAGCTACTCTGTTTGCACATCATACATTTGCACTTGTAATTGTTTTTTCTTTGTAATTATTTTTATTTTGTGTAATAATTTTTATATTTATTTAAACTTATTAACTTTAGTACTTCTACACTCTTTTGCGCTTCATTTACTGTACAGATGCAGATTCAGATGTATGTTCACACCATTCCACCTCAGGTCTGAGAGTGAGGCAGTTTGAATCCTCTGTATGTCCTGCACATATGTGGAAGTGACAATAAAAGAACTTTGACTTGACTTCAGAAACTGGAGACTTTGATTGTGAAATCAAATCAAAGCCTGCACAACAACCACTCCAGAAACAGTTCCAGAAGGCAGTTTTTAAATTATTACAAAGACATGTTTGTTACTTTTAATATCTACAAAAAGTTATGCTACTGTCTTACTGTGTGTTGCATGGAGAGCGTATTTGTAAGAGCAGCCACTGTACAGTCAGGCTGGTGATAGTTAATGCAGTCCGGTTGCCTGAGTTTGTAGGTGTTACAGGCAAACAGGTGGAGAGATTCCCACCCTTAGAATAAATATATCTGGAAACCCATTTCAGCATTTTTAAAATTTCTATATTTTCATCCATCTGAGAGAACAACACCAGCTGTGATAGTTATACTGTACTCTACTGACACTATTCTGTGAACCTGAGGGTCACACTGACCAGAACCTGCAGCAGGTGGAGAAAGGACTGATGTGCTGCAACAGTATGTCAACCCCCCCAATCACACACACATGCACAAAAATAAACACTATAAATAAATGATTCTGTAGGAAGCTTTGAGATGTATTTTGTCTTTCACTTTTAAACCAAATCTAAATATTGTTTAGAAATCTCTTCAGTGTTGCTGGGCGGGATAACTCCAGTCCTCGGGGTGTGCACTGGTTCATCTAATTCTAAATACTAAGAATAGGTAATTAATCACTGAATGGTTTATGGTTAGCATACATCTGGGTCCATATTCACACAGTGTTCTATTAATAATAATATTTCATGAAAGAAGCTCCCTCATTAAGTCCACAGTGACTGGCTGGACAGTTAGTGGGTGTAAAATAAAACATAAACTATCTCGGCACACAAACAGATATCATTCAATATTTTAATGATTTTAGTCTAACAGATTCTAAACTTGAAGCAAAGTAATGCATTAACTTGTCAAACAGGAAGATCAAAGGTTTCTCATAATACATCTGCATGTCCTTTAATTGTGGTTTGGAGTATTTCTGACTGCAGTTGCTGATCTGCTGTGATGAACTGTGCAGACCTCTCAGCAGGTCCGGGGCAGGTGGACTTACATCAGCAGCATTCATTTCCTCTGCACCTGTTTCCGTTCCTTTGAACGAAGCATTCTGCTGCATGCATTTTACTGTATGTATTTAAATTGAAGAGAATTTATTCATAGCTTGTACTGCGCTATAACAGCATTGTTGATTCAGTCTGAATCATATTTATGTTTTTTATATGGCCTTGTCATCCTCTTATACCATATCTTTTTTCATTGCTTACAAAAGTCTTCTGAATTGCAACATAAATGTCATGTACGATGAGCTTGTCTTGCTCGAGGACAGTAACGGTTTCATATATTAGATGAACTAAGTCTTTAAAATCCTTTATTATATACAAAAAGATGCATCTAGTGTTCAGATAAAAACGTGGATTTTATTCTCTGCCACCGTGATGTTCGGGGATGTCGGGTTGTGTTTTTCTCTTGTTGACTCTGGTGTGAAGAAATGTGTAACAATATCATGCAGCAAACACTCTTTTAGCCATTTTCTCAAGTCATGGATTAAAGGATTTGACACCTCACCCCTTGGTCCATGGTCCATTGTTGCAATGAAAGCCAGTGGCAAACTGAGTGAGTCACAGCGAGGGCATGCACCATATGGTGAAGCCTTGCTCCACGGCCACTGATGAGGCCATCAAAGCCCATTGTTTATGCTTTTCTCGGGCTTCAAAGGGAAGACTGGTCAGTTTAGAAAAGCACACAGTCAAACACTGCAGTGTGCCAAAGGACTCTGGGAGGCAGGTATTCATCTCTCTGTAGTTTAACTTTATCGGGAACCCTGCAGAAACACGTGCACATGAACAAACCGGCAGCTGGCACAGTGCCCACACCGAGCTGCTCCAAAAGATTTTACTTGTGGTGGGCGTGCATAATGATTCAAATGAAGCTTCTTCAAAAGTGTCAGATGGTTATTATCAGATGAGAAGCCTCTATTTTCTTCTCCGTGACAAGAGGAGAAGACTAATGCTCATTAGTACAAATGGATTTTTGAAAAGCACTTAAGCACATTTGATAAACCTGTACAGAACTACACACAAACTACACAAACTAAACTACCTCCCCTTAACACAGCAAGCCAGTTAGTCTTTGGATTCCTCTACATACACAGAGAGTGGTTTCAATTTAACACCTTTCCAAAAACCCAAATACATAAAGCAGTGTGCATATTAGCACTAAAAATACCTAAATAATGAACAGGTATGGCTAACTGCTCTAACTTAACCCTGTTATTTTAAGACAAAAGAGCTTTTTTTTAATCTTGATGTCATAAAAAAGTCACGACACTGTGCATTGTTCCCTCTGTGATAGCTGATGGACAAGTTTATATTCCACCATCCCAAAACTTGATTTCTAGGAATCGCCCCATTTATCGAGCTTCAGTTCTCAGCGCTAAAATTCCTTGTTGAACAACAACAACAGTAACTCAAATATCTGCTCATCAGAACCAAAGTATGAAGAAAAGCATCTTTCATTGCACAACAACTTTGAAGCAGATGGGCAGCAGGAAACCACACGCGGTGTCAGCCAAGAACAAGAAACTTACACAGGAAAATGTTCCCTGATCTGATGATTCCTGCTGTGACAGCTGGGTGGTAGGATCAGAATTTGGTGTAACCAATGAAAACTTGCTATCTTTCTATAAATTCTCTTGTTTCAGCTTCATTTTTTTTTCACAAACTATTTGTAGCTATTAAGAATGTATTCGAACCCCCGGCTGCGAGGGGTCTACAAATTTAGCATAATTTTAAAACAGTTTTTTTTAACACTAGCTTAATGACCTAGAAACCCATATTATATATAGCTCACAGTAACAAGCCTAGGCCTTTGAAATCAAAGCACCCACAGCAAAGGTTCCCATTCAAATCCAGCAAACATGCTAAGGTTCTGCTGACAACCTGGACTCTACCTGCTGCATGCTGGATGTTCTTTATGAACCTCCAGTGGTCATCCTGGACCTTCTGGGTGGGGATTCACGTAATTTTTTGCCAGATAGAATCAATCAAAACAAACAAAAGCATCAGAGTATTGTGGAGAAATAAGCTACACAATCACCTGGGTCCAACAAACCCATTTTCTAGCTTTAAAAACAGGCGTGAGCGGGGGTCAGGTAGCTGATCACAACCACTTCACATCAAGTGTAAATCAAATATTGGATTAGAAAAATAAACATTTCTGTTCATCATTACAATAACAGGATTCATATTTCGAGGTGTGTAGGAGCGTCTGACTGAGCTGCTTTGTGTTCTCTTTGGCTGTCGGCCTTTTAGCAGTCCGACCACCGTCGGGTTTGGTCAGGGACACACGATCGCGCCACCATCTCAACAATAACTGAAACGTAGCTACATTTTTATCCTATTTTGAAAGCTGATGTATTTGACCGTCACTATTCTTCATCAGCGTGAGCTTCAGCACAGACTGACATCCTTTTTAAGCCAAGTACCTTTCCACTGCACTCGTATCAACTTTTTTCTTTTTACATGAGATATTCTTAAACTTTCAGTTTTTTTACATTTACACTGATGGTCAATGCACTAAATGTACCCCGAGAGGAAGCTTAGTGTAACGGTGAGCTAATGGTCAGGTATATTATCTTCACTTTCACTCAGCTGATGGACAATGATGGGGCTTTGCTGCCTTTCAGTCTGAAAAAAAGATGCAAAGAAGGACGCCTCCATACCTATCTGTCAGGGGAGTGATGACTAATCGCGGCGTGTTTCCCAGGTATTCGTAGGAGTAGAGAAACTGGGCATCACAGATGTTGGCAAAACAATGTTTCTCCTTTTCATCCCAGCGGTGTCTCAGCTGTGACAGCCACACAAAGGCCTGAGAGTTCTCCACCTTAAAGAACAGAGTTCCAAAAGCCTGAGATAAAACCCCAAATAATACATGCTTTTCCACCTTCTAATTATGGTAATGACATACCTTGCTGGAATATCCTTAGTGCATTACTCACTGGTAATAGCCTCTCAAAAAATACAGCAGCAGTCACTGGGGCTGCATAGAAATGTTTCCAGCACTGGCAGATTCAGCCCTTATGTGCCTCTCACCTTCTGAGCGATCATCTTGGCCACAACGTCTCTGGCGTGGACATCGATGGTGCAGATGGTCATGACCTTCTGCCGATCGCCAGGTGTAAGCTGGCCAATCAGCAGTGAGATGAGAGTGTTGAGCTGGGACACCTGTTTTCTGTAGTACTCCTTCATGGCGTTGTCATAGCCCTCCTCCAGACGTGCAAAGGCCATAGTGACGTCAGACATCCACCAGATCTGAGTGCAGGTCAAAGCCACCTGAAAGGAGGAATCAGAGACGAGGAAAGAAGTCGCACAATGAGATTTATGCAGATGCATTCTGAGTGTAAGGTCACTCTGATTCTGTCTGGTAGTTTATTTGTATTCAGTTTGAGCTAAAACATCATCTAAATGTAAAACAAATGTAGGAACTGTGCCACCAAAGGCGCACAAAGCATTTGGCCTTATATATTTTTGCAGCTGTCAGAGACGTAAAGGAACATTTGGACTGAGAAGCAAACTCGTTCTGGCTGCTGTTGCTCATAAATGTGGAGAGTCAGCTTTAAGCAACACTACATGGATTGAGCAGGTGTTGTTTGGTCTGAGTATTAATGGGCTTGACATTTAAAAATAATACCAGTTGAAGCCTCTTAATACCTTTTTGGCTATTTAGACTGAACTAATAAAGATGGGCTTAGCTTCTGAGTGATAAGTGAAGCCAAAAGAACACATTCTGTCTAATGGGCAGCAGGGGGCAACTCCACTGGTTACAGAGAGATCGATGAGAGTCTGACCTATGACCTCAGTAAATGCTTTTCTGATGTGTTTATGGTCTCAATAGTTTCAACTCTTAATGAATACAGCATCATGTTCATCTTGTAAATTATGGCCCCCGTTAGCATCAAAGGGGAGAATAAAGCTTTACAGCGTGACTGACAAGCTGCCAATTTTAAAACATCAACACAGCAAAGGCAAACAACAAGTCTATGGCTACAACTAACATTTTTACTGTCAATTAATCCATTCATTTATTGGTTTGCAGTTAAAATGTTCATGGTACAAGGTGATGATTTTAAATTCATTGTGTTGTTTAAGTATGCAAAAGCAAACATACATTTAAACGTATTAAAGTCTGACATTTCATGCTGCAATTCATTTTAAGCACTACAGTTTTTTTCATTTAAATTATTGTATAACCTCTTGGTCTGATCAGCATCCACAACAATCAAGCCTCCTGTGATGATATACAATCAGGCAATTAAAACTGTAGAAACTGACAGGATCACACCATTTCCTTCTTCTTCACATGTTAAATGTTATTTTTTGATCATTTTATTATATCTGCTGAACTTAAAGTAATAAATCCTAATGTAAGCAGGCTCCCTGGCTGCTCAGTGAGCTCGTGTTCTGGGTTCAGAACAAGGTTCATCCACACACACAGCTTCAAGTGCCAAATCTAAAATACAAGCACTTCTCGAACCTTGAAAACACAATATTAAAATCCAAGCATTTTGAAGGATTTCCAGCACCCTGTCAGTCACACCGCAGAGATCCGTTACACAAATCCTCACATGGGCAGTTTCAGTTTAGGATCTCAACACGTGGAATTCCTCATCTATGGAAGTCAAACTGGAGCCTGTGTGGGAATATTTTCAAATGAAACTGAAACAATGTTAAAGAGAAGTCAGTCACAGTCATGAATAATCTGCTGCTTCTTGTTTTATTGTACTTCAGTATACTGCAGTTTGGGCCCTTTGCTGCAAAGTATATTTAGATTTTGTTGCTGTCTCTCTTGTTTCTTAATTTACTGTATAGATTGTAATTTTTTTTTCTGTAGCTTCGGACTGGCACTGCAAACTAGCTTAGGCTATAAATACCATGGTGTATGGCATGTTTCATGTAACATACTTGTCATATTGATAAAAATAAACGAATAGCCGTTCACTATAATGTATTTTGGTAAAAGAAAATTCAGTATTTAGTGCATTAATTGGCTGAAGAACTCCTGCTGCTCTGTTGCACAGCTGGGGGCACAAAAAAAAAATACAGACACTGTGCCAAATGACTCCTGGGAGAAAGCAGTTATATACATCTAAAATGTTCAGCAGCTAATCGGGGAAACATCACGGCTTTAACACGCGCTAAAAGAAAATGAAAACAGCTGCATGAAGTTTTTCTGTGACAGTTCTGTGAACGTCTGTGAAAATAACTCAGATGACTGAAGAAGAGCTTGTGTTGCAAACTTAGGGGATGAAGACTGAAGGAGCTGGAGGATCAAACAACTCAATAGCATCTAACAACAAATGCTAATGAGTATGTGGGAATTGCAGAAGCCGGTTATTTCAGAAGGCAGGATTTCTGTCTCTGCTGCTTTGATTTTGACCGTTCTGATTTTATTGCTAGCTTGCAGCTGCAGCGCTTTAACTTCTTAATTTACAGCCAATAAAAAATGATTAGGATTACTTGAAGACTGACCTTCATACTTTGTCGGTTACTTTGAGAATAATTGAGCAATAATTTTTTTTTTATTTTGCTTTCATAAACACCGTTGATCATGCAATTGATTTCAACATCGCTAAAGAGTCCTATTTATTATTATTATTATTATTATTATTATTAATTTTCTCTGTGGTGTGGCACCAAGATCCCTCATGAAGGACAGTTATGGCTGTTTGGCACCGTAAAGCATTTTATGTGAACGCCCTCAAAGTCAGATGGGGAAACCCACCAACTTCATGACGTCACCAAGCTGATAATCATCTTAGTGAGACTGCTGATGTTGGAGTCAGTGCAGCCAGATAACTGAAATGTTGAACTCAACAGGCCTCCAGCCATAATACCAAAAAACAACATCATCAGATGAACAATAAACTGGGGTTGTGTCGATGGATGATGATGATGATGATGATGATGATGATAGCTAATCAGGGCAATTTTTAGGTAATTTCCTCATTGATGCATTAAATTAATATTATCATTATTATGAGATTCATAATAAATTTTAAAAGTCATATCTTTGCATACAACTCACACCTGTAACACAGATATATTAAGGCATATCTGTGCATGTTCTTATAGCAATGCTGTAATGGGTGCATGTTAACCTCAGTCACTGGGGATCCCACATTAATGCAGTAGGAATATGGACCAACCACACAATCTGGAAAAGGGGGAAGAAGTGACATCTGTCGCAGTGGGCTGTAACACCAGAATCAGTGATACTTGTTACATATTTTGCCATTTAGAGCATCAAATACTTGCTTTCAGGAAACTGTTTTCCTGAAGCATTTTCAGGTAAGGATAAGAGTTCCACTATCACAAACACACACTGGGTATGTAAAGCATTAGTAAATGTGTCTGTATAGGAGGTGCAGACATGAATTTGGTCCCAATCCATCAGATGTTAACCAATAATGAGTTTCATCAGTTAAATCTGTATATACAGTGTTGCCAATAAGTATTTGCCCTTCCTGAATTTTTTATTTTTTTTGTGTATATTTGTCAAGAGAAACCGAAGTGGCCGGCCTACCAAAATTACTCCAAGAGCACACTGATAACACATCAAGGAGGTCACAGAAGAACCCAGAACAACATCTAAAGCACTGCAGGCCTCAGCTGCATCAGTTAAGGTCAGAGTTCACGATTCAAAAATAAGGAAGAGACCGGGCAACAACGCCATCCAAGGCAAAAACCACTAAAAAGATCACAAAGGTTCGTCTCACATTTGCTAAACTTTTTGGAAGGTTTGTGTCCTTTTACATGTGGTGTAAAACCAACACAGACCATCCATCCATCCATCCATCCATCCATCCATCCATCCATGCATCCATCCATGCATCCATCCATCCATGCATCCATCCATCCATCCATCCATGCATCCATCCATGCATCCATCCATCCATATATCCATCCATGCATCCATCCATCCATCCATGCATCCATCCATCCATGCATCCATCCATCCATCCATCCATCCATCCATCCATCCATGCATCCATCCATGCATGCATCCATCCATCCATCCATCCATCCACGCATCCATCCATCCATCCATCCATCCATCCATGCATCCATCCATGCATGCATCCATCCACGCATCCATCCACGCATCCATCCACGCATCCATCCATCCATCCATCCATGCATCCATCCATGCATCCATCCATGCATCCATCCATCCATCCATCCATGCATCCATCCATGCATGCATGCATCCATCCATCCATCCATCCATCCATCCATCCATGCATCCATCCATCCATGCATCAATCCATCCATGCATCCATCCATCCATCCATCCATCCATCCATCCATCCATGCATCCATGCATCCATCCATGCATCCATGCATCCATCCATCCATCCATGCATCCATCCATCCATCCATCCATCCATGCATCCATCCATCCATGCATCCATCCATCCATCCATCCATATATCCATCCATGCATCCATCCATCCATCCATCCCTGCATCCATCCATCCATTGGCAGTAGTGTGATAGTGTGGGGCTGCTTTGGTGCTTCAGGACCTGAATAACTTGCTGTAACTGATAGAACCATGAATTCTGCCCTCAGAACCAAAAAATGCTGAAGGAGAATGTCCGACCATCAGTTTGTGCCCTGAAGTGCAAGCACACTTGATTTCTCCAGCAGGAGAATGATCTGAAACACACCAGCACAAAGTGCAAAAAACAAAATGAAGGTTTTGGAGACTTAAATCTGATTGAGATGCTTTGGCATGACCTTAAACAGGCGGTTCATTCTCCAAAACCTTCCAGTGCAGGTGAATTAAAGAGTGGGACAAAATTCCTCCACACCGATGTGAAAGACTCACTGCCAGTTTTTGCGAATGCCAAGGGTGGCACCACCAGTTATTAGGATTATGGGGCAAAAATTTGTTTGATGATTTGCACCATGTGAGTGGCACACATGCAAAAAATGTTTACCTGAGCTGGGTAGTCAAACAGCCACTGCTCTCTAGGTTTCTCCTCATAGCTTATCACTGCCTCCGTCATCTCATGGCGAACGGTGGAGCGCATGGTGCTCAGCACCCGGTTCAGCCACACCTCCACCTTTCACAGAAAAACACAAAAACAGGCAAAACCCTGAGTAAAAATGCAGAAAATTGCAATGTGTGTCACATGAGCACCAATGTGCTCTCTTATCAACGGGCACTAATGAGCTCATTAATAAACATTAAAGTGGAAGTGGAGTCAGGCGAATCCTATGGGATACAATGGACTTTACGGGCTTTAAATTCAAAACCTTCAGAAACAGAGACAAACACCATTAATGTCTTTGGCATTTGGAGCCATCTAAAAATGATGGTACGTAAACAAAAGGGGTTTTTACCTGCCCCGTGCAGTCACAGGACTGATTAAAGGGGACATACTCTTCCTCTTTGCTGAACATGCCCAGACCAATCTTCGAAGGATTCCCCTCTCCATCTGCTTCAAATCGCATCTTAGCCATGTTGTCAAACAGCTTAGACAGATGCTTCTGGACCTGAGCAAACACACAGACACACTCAGCTCACAGTCTGAATGGGATTTTTTTTTTTTGCCATCACACAAAAAAAAATGTTACAATGCTGCTTTTCTATGTTCTGCTGCACCTCTGCTAACTTCTGATTAGAGAGATTTTGGAGGCAAGCTGTTCTTAACAGTTATTTATTCGTCTGTGGTCGAAATAGAGAAAACATTGATGGAGGTGGGAGCAGCATATAAAACTATAAGCGACATTGCCCCTGTGTGGGCACTAAAGGTACTACAAAAGTCAGCAAGACTGAGTGAAAGCGCTAAATGATGCGATGGAGCGCGGTTTCAGAAAACTGTTAAAAAGTAGATTGTAGAAAGCGCTGTGTGGCGGCATTAGCACCGTTTTTTTTTTTCTCCCCGGTGTTAACAAACTGAAGCAATAAATTCACTGCCACTCCTTGGGCATAAATTTGTGAAGCCACCTGGTGTGGGTTGGTCCCATTAGACAGGATGTCCAGCAGATCAACTGAAGAGATGAAGTAAAATCTGGGGAAGGCCAGACGCTTGGTGTCCAGGTATTCTGACAGAGCTTTTTCACACAGAGAAAGCCTGTGGAAAAATGCACAGTGCATGCAGAGTCAGTGTGTGTGTGTGTGTCTGTGTGTAAGACATATGGGGAAGGAACAGAGAACCACTCATCTTGGCTAATCTCTCACCTGCTCTGGATGTCCTCCAATTTACCAAACAGGCCTGGTTTATTGGTGGCCTCCACTACGTTGGGCGTCTGATACACTGCATTTGCCAGCTCTTTGAAATCGGCATCAATCCCCTCGAAGCGCCTGGAGTCCTGCAGAGGATTTCATGAGGAGCCCGGCAGACGTTCCCACAAGACAGAGGGGAGAATCGGAGGTTTAATAGCAAACATCTGGGCTTAAGCACAGCCTGAACATCACGGGAGCAATTAAAAAGTTGTGTAATCTCAGCTCTTAAACTAAGTAAGGCCAATTAATGGATTCTTAATTAACAGTGATAACAGTCATGCTGCCTGGTTTCATATGGCAACAACTGGGGCGTAGGTTGAGGCGTGCATGCCTATGAGCTTGACACTAACGGATACCTGAAATTTAGCGCTATAATGAACTGTGTGTGTGTGTGTGTGTGTAAATGTACTCTGTTTGGTGTGTAACCTCAGGCAGCTGGGAGCGGATGTCCTCAGAGCCAATGAAGATGCTTTCCAGGTGAGTCCAAGTCCGCTGCACCACAAACCAGATGGCGATGACGGAGTCGGCCACAGACAGCTTGCTCTGCCATGAAGATACTTCATCCAGGAAGTGTGCAACATACTTGGATGACATGAGGTTCTGCAGCTGGACCTGGTTGTCTTCCAGCGTCTCGATCAGTTCCTCATTTGCACGGAGCAGAGGCACCTGGGTCCTGTGGTGGGGCTCATACTGGAACTGCATGCCTGCAATGAAGTCCATCAGCACGTCATAAACAGGAAAAAAACAAAAAATTCCAGTGTTAGAAGTTAAAATGTCCTCTGTCTGCACCTGTCCATGTGGAGTGGAGCTCAGAGAGGACTTTCTCCATCCCCATCTCTTTAACAGCCTTGTCCACGATCCCTCTCACCTCATCTTCAAAGCAGTGCAGATTGAGCTGCAGCAGATCAGCCAAAGTGGTCTCCTGCTCACAGACAGCCGAGTCACTGCACTACCCACAACTCAAACATCATATAATGTGGTGATTTTAGTATCATATTAATAGAGAACTAACTGGTTTCCCAGTGACATGGACACATTTTTATGAACAGAATAAGCAGAAGTGGATGGATGGATGGATGGATGGATCTACTTCTTATAACAGAAAAAGTCCAAACTGTGTCACCTACAAGTAGAATCAGTTTTAACACGTATGTCACCTGAAGGCAATGGCAGCTGCTCATCTCCTACAGATGGCACAAATGTTAGGAGTGCAGGTGCCTGCAGGTGGCAGTGCTGATGCTACGTATTTTACCAGAATAGCTCAGCAGCTGCAGAACAGCTCTGATGATAACTGAGCAAATCCCTGCTGTAGCCTGCTGAATGTGTATGAGGGAGGATTTTGTCAGATCCTTACAAGGTTAGTGCTATCTACATCTATGAATTTTTTTTTTTTTTAAAGATCAAAGCATTTTTGTACAGACTTAAAAGCTGCTATGTGCAGAAAGCGCTCATCTGAACATCGGCAGCACAAACTGGCCCAGAGAGGATGAACACGGAGCTGAGAAAGTAAGAACTGGCTTTTGTGTAAGAATTATTACCACTACTGCTTGGTCCTGAATTAAAATAAAAACTGCAACACGTGTGCCAATAATGATAAAACACTCAATGTGAAACTCTAAGTTCTCTTTTATTATCTCTTAGAATAAGCTGTAAACCTGGTCCATGGTGAAGTGAACTCCAGTAGCAGCCATCAGCTGATGCCAGTGTCGGGCTCGTATGGCTGGGTTCTGGAGCTCCGCCACAGCCCGGAGGGCGGTGAGAAGGTTCTTCACCCTGCTGTCCAAACCTGTGAAGGCCTCCCACGCTCTGACCTGCCACACACAAGGCCAAAAATCAGGGTGGAGGGAGACAGCTTTAAACTGCAGCTCAAGATTTAATTTGAGTAGTATTTACTGAGGAAAAGTGACTGAGCTGACATTCATGCAGCTGAATACATCTGTGTTTGTGATGAGCCACGCTCAGAGGTGTGGAACTCCCACTTGCACTTCTCCTTTCTATAACACCGCTTTTTACTTTGAGCAAGACAGTCTCCTCTAATGCGTCATTTCACTCCCTTCTTTACTGCTGCTTTATATTCTTGTACTTTACAATATTGGGGCAGATCTACGAGTTTACATTATTATTTTTTATTCAGTGTGTTCTTACATAATTAAACCAAAGCAAACTCTGTGGATAAAGACACTGTACAGCTGATTACTCAGAGACTTGTTTTGAACAATAACATTGTAACAACATTGTAAATATAATCTATTCTTTTGTAAGAAAATATGCAAGATATTTACCATGTTGATTCTGAATTAGCTGTAGCTCTGAATGTGTTAATCTGTTAGTAACTGGTGATCTATGTGTGTGTGTGTGTGTGTGTGTGGGGG
>JASGAU010388513.1:0-23524 GCA_030220045.1 Australoheros facetus
TATGTAGGTTGTTTGTGCAGCCTGCTTGATATTAAATTTTAAATTTGCAGTCTACACTCTGTCTATCAGAATAATCCTTTAACGCCAGGCGATCGCTGCTGAATCGCGGGTTTCCTGACCTTACAAGCCGCGAACAGCTGATTAAGACATAGCATCTCACCTCAGAGTCAGCTGGTCAAAGGAACCTGATCAGCTGGCTTTTCACCGTAACTCCGCGACCATTCGTGCTATCGAAAAAATTCAAACGGTTCCTGAAAACTCAGAAATGACACTTCAGTCATGTAGTGGTATTACGGTATTTGTGACCGGAAGTCCGCAAACGCCGGCACTTTTGAAGTAGGCGGTGTCTCATTCAACATGTTTGGAGGTATAAGGTTAAAATGTGTCCAGTCTTTGCTACGCTTTTCGTCACTCATTTTCCTCACTGTTCTCGCGTGTAGCCTCTGTGTAACGCGCAACTTCATCTGGCTCTTTCCTGTCTCCTAGCTCATTTTGCAGGAGCCCCTCCCTTTCTGGTGTTTGTTTACTCCCTGGGCAGTGTGTCCGTGGACCCTCCCGTCCCGCTCAGTGTAGACTATGCTACCATTCATCTTAACCAATCACAGCGGCTTCCACAAAAAAAAAAAAAAAAGGAAACGAACAAAAAGAAAAAAGAAACGGCTCACTATCAGGAGCCGGCTCCCGTCGTCCACTTCAAAGAGCCGGCTCTTAGAGCCGGATCGTTCGCGACCGACCCATCACTATTGTAAAGAGCCGAGCTCTGAATAGATCCTGAACTTATGAATGAAATCGAGATTTAATAATAGCTGCAGCTTTGCTAAGCTTCAAGTTTTCATGAATGCTTGTCTTCCTGGCCTTTGTACGTATTTATTTTCCACCTCGTATTTAGAGAAATGAGTTGCTGTTTCCGTTTCACTGAATTTTCATTTGCCTGAAAGACCGTGCTCTGTCATAAATAGTCATGTGTGCCATTGTTTCTATGGATTCCACAGAAGCAGCAACCCTTTCAAGGTGTTTATAATTTAAAAAAAGAGAGAAGAGACAAGCTTTTTGGTGACGCTATTTATTTCATTTATTTAAAACATGTTCTTGTATGGTTACTGAACATCTCCAGCTGTATAAAGCTGATGGACATTTGCCATTTATCCTCTAATGTTGGGCTGTATTTGTGACAGGGAACTGGCAAAATTACACTGTCCACCTTTGGCCTATTTGAGAGACTTTGGCTGATTTCTGTAATGTTGAAATCTGAAGTAGAATCTGTGTTCTGGTTGATGTCAGTGTGAGAGCTTTGCAGTTCTTCTCATAAAGGGATGAGATCCAATTTTGGCAAAGATGGCAACAGTAGATGTTCATGCTGACACTCTGTATTGAGCCATTAATGATGTTGTGTAACTTTGCATGTAAGTAGCTGAACTGTAAATTGTATGGGGGGAAAAAAGGTTTTTATACTTTATCCTGGTTCTCAAACTTTATGTGGTTTTCATGTCTAAATAATTGCTAATAGGGATTACCTAGTGCTTGGTCACTCGCCAAGTGGTGAGAACTCTGTCCTTGTGAAAGGCACCACAAAGACATGGGGTACATTTAATATCAGGATCATCAGGATGACTTAATTAGATATTTCTTGAAGTTGGGGTATGTTCTCCTGCAGATTTTTACAACTTAATACTCTAACCTTGTCGTGGTGTTGAGCTTGTTTACATTTCATTTTCCTCTGCTTTTACATTCACAGCATGTGCAACAAATAAATTAATACAAGTAAATTTTTACAAGATTAAACTTTTAGCTGTCACTCACCTCTCCTTGATGGACATTTGTTTGGTGGACATGCCTTCAGACAGCTGCTCTCCAGACTCTGTGGGGGACAACAGGTCTCCAGAATGGGCACTGTGTTTGCTGAAGTCCTCAATGTGGTCCAGGGGCAGGGACTGGGATTTGACGAGCAGCTGGGGGAAAGACTGAGGTTTGGGTGGTGTTTGTGGAGGCACCTGGGGTTTGAGCTGAGGCTGGGGTGCTGCTGTCTGCTGGTAAGGCTTAGGGAGAGGTTGGATGAATCCCTGAGGTTTGGGCTGGGTTTGTGGCGAGTGAGTGAAAGGTTTGGGATATGTTGGTGGGGGCTGGGAGTATGGCTGGGGCTGGATGTATGACAGCGGTTTGGGTTGGTTTGGAGGAGGCTGCTGTGTGAAAGGTTTAGGGAGGGTCTGAGGAGGCTGAATGGTGGCTTTCTGCTGATGCTGGCTGCTTGAAACGTGAGACGCAGTCCTGGATGACACTTTAGCTATCAGTGGTCTCAGAGGTGCAGGATGATCTGGCAAATCTGAAAGAAAATTAGATTGCAATCATGTATATTAAAATGAGACTGGTCAAAAAGATAGATATTTAATGAAAAAAAAGAAAATTATATATATATATATATATATATATATATATGCGCAGCAGGCCTTCCAGCAAAAATGTGTTGATAATACATTAAAAAGATAACTTTGCCAAATGTCTACAACAGTCAGATTTGGTTGAAGAGTGAAAAGATGTCCCACTATATTTAAATTAGTTTGCAATATGAAAGAACACTTCTTCCTTTTAGACACCTCTGCAAACGTTTTTGGGTTTTACAATAAATTACATAAGAATGTTTTATACTTTAAAAATCGCTGTCCTGTAAAACAAAATAACAACTAGGTGTGATCGTTCAAACAAAATGTAACCCGATTTTAGACTTTATAGCTACCATTTAGAACTCTTTTAGAACTCTAGTCAACCGAGAATTGCTGAGTGGGAGGAAACGGGAATCTGTTTTGAAATGAGGTTGATTTCAAGTCTTTCTAAGAGCCTGAAAAACAACATTTCACCTTTTATATTTTCAACCAACTTTACTTGATGGGAAAACTCAAGTTGCCTAGTTGTAATGGTGAGGCTTAACTGTTTTCCCCCACTTGAGATTTATTTTTGGGCTTTTAAAGCCTTTTTTTGATAGGAGAGCAGGGAGAGAGAGTGGAGGGAATGACACACAGTAAACAGGGCAAATTCAAACCCAAGCCCCTGTGGTAACTTTTCGGCATTTGGCATTCAACCAACCCCGAACTTATCTTTCTTTGCTGGTAAGATCCATTCAGAAAGAAAAATGGTTTTCTGTATTGTTTCAGTTTCTGCTACAGAGTTTATATTAATGTGACCTCTTCCTTTGGATTGTGGACTATTTTAAAGCCTTTACTTGAGATAAGCATTTTGGCTGTCACCATCTGGGTGTTTTGAAAGCAAATGTGGATATGTCCAAGAAACCACCAAATTATTGTTTCATTTTGCAACCAAAGTAGACGCCCCTGCTGAAAGAATACAAATTTCTAAACTAAAAGACTCTCTCAGACTCAGTGTTTTCAATAGTCTTGCCTTTTTGGTCTCAAAAAAATGGGGAAGTGTAGATTTTAGAAGTAAATGTAAAAAAAAAAAAAGAAAAAAGTCTGGTGTTTTGAAATGAAAACAGTACGGACGCAGGATAATTTGAAAGTCATTATGTCCTAAAAGGTAAAACAAAAACAGGAAAGTCAAAGACGGTCGAGTTTTAAAAGCACTATGTGGGTGTACCATGAGTTTAAAAGATCTTAAAATCTGCCTTTCACCTTTTTGTTTGTTGGCTGACGAATACAGAGACGCACCATTTGAGATTTTAGAGTTGGATTTATTAAATATGACTACATTATGCTTTTCTATGAATTGATTTTAATTTTGTTTGTCATAAATTTGAATATATCAACAGTTAAAAACAGTTCTGAAACACTTTTTGATAGAACCCTTTTGTGCTAACAGCTACAGAATAAATATTCTGAAAATATTAGGAAATGGATGCATGAGTTACTGTACATGCAGATGAGATTACCATATATCCCTTTGTGCAGTACTCCCATGAAATGCATGCATGCACACAGTAACTAGATTTGGTAGGATATAAGTTTGAGTTGCATAGCTGCAAACTTCAGGGGGGGATGCAGGAGACACGTTCACCTCACGTTCACCCCATTAAAGAGGCAGAGAAATTACACTATATTGTTAATCAGCAGGTTATAGGTAATAAGAGGAAGCTTTGCTTTTGTTTTTGATCTAATCATTAATGTGAAAGTGACAAATGGCTATTTAAGCAAACAAGAGACACAAAAGCAGCCTGACAGAACTGTCAGCTCATTGCACTTTCGGTGCCACATCTGGAGCAAGGCGAAGGTAAAAGAGGACAGAAAAGTAAATCTATATGTATGCTGATTCAGCAGGGATGGCAAGGATAATATTACATGGGAAAAATCTTTAAAATCAACACAGAATGTCAGAGAGCCTCACTGCATTATAGTGCACCAAGTCCATCATAACGATGCAGAAAATGAAACTGGCGCATACACATCCACCAAAGTGTAGGAAATAAAGTGTCTGATGGTCAAGATTTCCTGAAGGAGGAACCCCCTGATTCTCCCACTTAAATACACTGGAGACAAAAATCAGTTCACAGTATGGTGATAAACTCCGGCCACAAGCAGAAGGACAACTACATGGTAGGTTTAACACGTTTTGTTAAGGTCAGTGTAAGGGCTATTAGGCATGTAGTGGTAAATCCCCGGAGTATCATAATAAGATTGTATAAAGGATCATGCTATAGTGACGATTTACTCATGCAGAAGTAAATAAGGCTCCAGCCTGCAAACAAGGCTTCCATTGTGTCCCTCTTGTCCTTTACCTGCTTTATTTAAGTGCCCGACAATTGCTCTGCACTCTCTCAATGAGTGCTTTCATCTCTGCATGTACTGTTTGCGTGCATGCATGGGAAAAGACCACCCCTGAAACACACTGTGCATTAGCACATAAAAACAGGTCAGGCCCATTTTACTGTAGTATGTGCACAGCCAGCCCACAGGCTTAATGTGCTGCAAAGTGACCACAGCCCTTTTATAGGCCACGACAGTGAGGAGAGACAGTTTTATATAAAAAAATCTTAGCTGATCAACAGCATGTCAGGAAAGGGCTTCCTCTTTCCAGACAAAGGGAGTTACGATGTAAATTCATGGAAAAATATGCTAATTAGATGCAGTCTCAGACGCCTCTCCTCTCTCTCTTTCTGTTTCAGCCAAATCAAACACCCCCAGCTGGGACAAGTGTGTGTGCAGCCGGCAAAAAACAATCATGCGTGGGAGCACGCTGCATAAGACAATGAGGATAATGAGAACAGCCCCTTCCCCAGACATTTCTTCTTCTATTCTTTTTGTCACTTCCGCTCTTTTCTTTTTGCCCATTCTGTTTTCATCTTTGTCCATCCTTCTCCAACCCCCCCCCCAGCTATTTTAATTTCTTATACCATTTTCCCCCACTCTTCTTCATCTCTTTATGTTTCAATCAACAGAGAAGCCTCCTACCTGAGACCCAGCCACTGCCTCTCTCCTGCTCCTGTGTGGAGGAACTGTGAGCTGCTGCAGCCTCTCTCAGGTAGCCTCCTTTTCCTCTTCCTCCTCCCTCTGCTCTATCTTTGTTCTCGTGGGAGTCTCTGTCTGCAGCTCTCCAGCTGGACAGAGACTCTGACTCGCCCCCCCACAAAGAGGGCTCGGCAGAGTGCTGATGCCTGGGATGCTGCTGTCTGTCGTCCCTTTCCCTGTCGGGGGAGTGCAGCTTACCCTTAATGCTGCTGCCTTGGCTGGCTTCTCTGGCTCCTCCCTGCTGTCTCCCCCTAACCTCCTCCTCCTGCCTGTGATCAGTTGAGGAGGTGGGAGCAGGAGGGGCCCCAAATTTCTCTCGGCTCTCAGGGAAGGGATGAGGGGAGGAGTTGAGCTCAGGCTCTGGGTGGCCTGGGTCCCCGCTCTGGGTCATGGAGAAGTACTTTGGCTCCCTCTCTTGGTGGATGCTAGTGTTACTGGAAGCCTGTTGTTGGGCAGGGATGTAGGTGACGGCAGTGGACTTCTCTGCACGGAGATTATCATCATCACCGGGACTGCTGCCTGACGCCTTGGTTACTGTGGTGACGGAGGCTTGGGAGGTGACAGCTGCCACTGATCGAACCAGGGAGGCTGACAGGGGCTCCAGTTTGATCTCACCGCCATTTTTTAGCTGCAAGAACAGCAGGGGGTGTGTAAGAAAAATGACAACAGACGAGGTGAAGGAATATGAAGGAATAAAGATTTGAATATAAATGAGGCAAAGAAATTAGAGCTTAATAAAGGGTTAGGTGATAGGTTGATGTTAGAGCAAGTAGGCCTATGTAGATGTGGTGATGAACAGATGAATGATGAGAGGTAGATTAAATGGGTATGACAAAGGGCAAAAGGTAAAAAAGAATCAGATGGATTGATGAGAAGAAGGAAAGCAGAAATTACAGCGCACTTGAAGCCACAGCTGTCATTCACACATCTCTTACTAAGCGTCTTAGCCACGTCAATCGTGACGGTTATAATCACATTCATCGTACCTGAACGTGGTTCAGAAATTTCCTTCTACTTATGTTCATATTTGCTTTTTTGTTAGCCAATGTAGCATCATGGAGTTATCAGTGCATCTGAAATGCCTGAGTGACAAAATGTTAATAAATAAAACACACCCCAAAATATTTGTTTAACAAAAACAAAAAGTGATATGAACCGGAAATGATTAGTTAGAACTATATACTATAAAAGATAAAGGTAGCCTACAGGTTTTAAAAGTGAGCACAGTGTTTATAAGTGCCTTCACCTGATGTGGTTTGTTTATGTATCTGATAACCTGCTAAAGCTCCTACACAGCAAATCGGTTTTGGTTGCAATTCAAGGTCTCACCGAATTCTGCACACATTCAGCATCAAACCCAGATCTATCCACATACAAAATCCACAGATGAGCTTTTCTTTCACCACAACAGTTTCTTCAAGACTAAATAAACTAAAAAGCTGTATTTGCTTGCATTTAAATATCCCATGCTTGTTATGCAGTGAACAAGCATGTCACAGAAGCAGCCACCATTAAAAAAAATAGCCACAAAAAATAAACAAAGCACCTTGAACTTTAATAACATGCTGCATTACAAAGATTACACACGTCTAACACTAAGCCAAAATACAATTCATTTCTGGCCAACATTAAACGCCACTAGATGCAAACACTGTTCTCTAGCAGGACCAATCAGATCAGTCCTAGCGGGATTGTTCAATGCAACCAATCATAAGCTCCACAAATGCAGCAGGGGTCTTACATGTTCCTCCTGACTGGCCTCTAAGTCACCATTGCACGCCACAGAGGTTACTGCCAGCTCAGCTTCCTGTGTGGAAACCAGTTATTGAGTATGACTCACTGCTGAGAACATGGTGTAGATAAAGTCAACCTTTTATAAAGCGTCTCAGCATGACGTCAGGTTATCTTTGTTGGAACATGCTGGGGAAGAACAGAGAAAGGTGTTCATTTTTCTCCCTCACTAATGCTTTGGGAGCAAGCAGTATTATATATTATAAAACTATATAAAAATTCAGGGTAACCCAATGACACAAATATATTCCTTGGAATAAGATGTGTTCTCCTGATAAAAGATGGTGTCGGGCTTCCCATTTGTGAACTGCTTGTCATTTGTGACATCTAGAGTCCAATGAATTAAAAACCAAGAGCAAAATAAACTCTTGTGACCTTTATTTATTTTGTGGTAAAAGTCATCCATCTGCACAGAGCTCCACATCAACCGTCCATGAAGCGCAGAGGGAAACTGGCTTGCATTGAAATACTCACTGCAGTCACCGTAAGTGACCTGGAAGTAAACTGTCTGTAGCTGCAGGACTGATGCACTATTGTTAATATATTTACACGACTGTCTGCGCATCTGTCCTGTTGGGAAAAAATGTTAATCTACTGTGAAAACTTTCCTGTTATTTTTTTTTTCAGTCTTTTTTCTATCAATCTGAACAGTTTTTATGACTTTATTTTGTGCCTAATCCCTGTCAGTTTTGCAGTCTTGAAGTTTTAGATTTTGAACTGTTTTGGACCTTTTGCCTGCACCTTTTTCCCCTCTTCTGCTGAGCTCTGTGTGATCCCTGCATCTGAATCAACTCTCGGTTCAAGCTTAGCTGTTAGTTATTAGTTATTAGCTTACATATTTCATGTAGACTGTTGGTATGGATGCCAGTATGGTCAGCTGATGTGTTAAGGGGGAATAAAAGTCATCTAGCATGTTGTCCCTGTATTATATCTAATTATAATATATCTATTGCACAGAGTTTTTGCTCATATATGTTAGAAAATATAAGTAGAAGAGCTAGCAGTGGTCTTGATTTTATTATGCACTTTTTCTATAGAGACATTACAAGAGGTGAAACCATTGTACCTTCTCCACCTCTCCCTGGGTGATGGGTTGGGTCTGAAAACGAGCATTAGCTCTGCGCTGGCGGGTGTCCCCTCGAGTCCCCTCAGCAGTCTTGTCGGCAGGCTGGGCGAGGCGGTTGAACAGGGCCATTTTCTCAGACAAACTCAGGGTGGAAAGGTCTGCCTCCTCTGGGACAGCCTCCTGGCCATTTACCTCTGCTCCAGCACTGGAAGCCTGAGCTGGTTTCTGAGGCTCCTGGCTTTCCTTGTCCTGCTCCTGGACTGCTGAGCCTGGCTGAGAGGAGACCTGAACGCTGGGGTAGTGACAAAGGGATGTCAGTGACTGAGCAACGGGTGTCTTTAATTTCATTAAAAAATAAATAAATGTATCCTTAGTTTAGACCTGGACATTTTATACTACTGTAATATCTGCCTTTGACTTGAATACAATAGAACTAAATGACACCCAACTTGTGGTGTTCAAAGCACACAAAAAAAACAAAAAAAACATCAGTTTCTCCTTCCAGAAATGATGATCTGCTTGTTCAAAAAGATAACAATCAACAAACCTTGTCATAAACAGTTTAATGCATGAACTACTTTCTTTCCACCATCTGCATCGACCAGTGAAGAGAAGCGGAAGATGGCTAAGGTCATAGCTCAGATGAAAGGGGACATCATGCCAGGCTTATGCTGTCATGAGCATGAGCCTGAGAGAGGGATGGTGGGTGTGGTTTGTCAGAAAGACAACAGTTCTAATATCAAACTTTCCAGGGTCATGATTTCTCAAAAAGAGACATCATTACTGAGTTTTAAATGAGTTTTTCTTTTACTTTAAGCACCTGCAGACCAGCACACATCGCTACAGTCAATATTTCTGCTTTTTATATGAATAATAATATAAATATATAAAAATATATTTTTACGAATAATGAAGAGTTAAGGTAGTAAAATCTTTAATTAATTCTCTGCTTGACATAAAAGGACATGCATGCAAATGCCTGATAGGTAAATAGCTGTGACAGCTGTGTCAGATTACAGGCACAGCAACAGAGGCATAAGCAGATCAGTGCACAGATGACAGATAATCATATAATGTATTTGAATGTTTGCAGTAGTGTGGTGAGTTAAACCTGGCCTGATAAACAAACCGCAGGACACGTGAACTCAGGCTTTAACTGACTCAACCTCTGACCTTTCTGATGATATGCAACCTATTTCTTCACCAAGGTTCGCGACCTGCATCTGAGAAACGCTGCAAGAAATGATGCTTGGAAGCTGGACATGGAAAGTACTGAAAGAGTTATTGTGTAAGCAACGTCTTCCTTCCCCTGTACGGTGCACACAGCTAAGAAGCAGAACATGAGGGGGCAGAAATAACAAGGTAAGGTGAGCTGGATGAGCACGTCAGCACTGCAACCAGGAGAGGGAGACGGAGATTTGTTCACTACAAACAACAGGACAAATTAGATGCAGTTAGAAACTAGAAAGCTTTAGCTTCATTTAGAGCACAAACATCACACAGATTTCTCTACTTTGTGTTTGGATGTCATACGAGGGAGGGCTTCGCTTAAAAAAAATCTCAAAGGATCTTTTGACCCCTTAGTTCTTAATTGGTTTAGTTGGTCTTCCTCTGGTTGTCTGTTTTCCTCGTCTCTATTCAGTTACTTCCAGTTTCGAAATTATGCTTGGATGAAAGTTGGCCAGTGACCCCTAGATCACCTGATTCAGTTTTTGCCATAATTGGGTCAAGGTCAGAGGTCACGGTTTTTTTGAAAATCTTGTGAACAAGATAACACAAGAACAATGTGAGGTAGGATGTTCAAATTCACACCATAGATGCATCTACTATAAATCTCACACAAGTTTGAATCTCGGTGACCTTGACCTCGAGGTAAAGGTCAAAGGAACATTATGGGCATGGACAATAGGACCTATGTGTTATGGAGAGTGACACATTTGTGAGAGGGACAGTGTTCAAATCAGCTAAAACATCTTCTGGGGGCGGGGTTTGTTGCGGCAGGCACCATTTGTTTAATCGTGTTCATTTATTGGACCTTCAGTTGTTTCATTTATTTTGTTTTATTGCCATTTTTCTTCATATCTCTTATTAAAGCCACTTTTTATTTTACTACCTGCTGATCTGCCTCCAGGGCGTCCTGCGTTTACACTGTTTTAAGCACTTCACCCGAATAAACATAACAGTAATCTCCTGGGTAAGATCAATGAATCCAGTTTTCCAAATTTTATATGTAACACAGTTGCAGGGAGTGATGAGGCTGCCAATGCCAGTCTCTTTTCTGCTGCAGTAATAAACTTCATGCACACTCAGGAAAGCAGCCCAGCCCACCTGTTGCTAGTGACGCTGGTGCTGGCTGCTGTGGGTCTGGACATGTTATCTAGATTAGTGTGGACACCCACAGGTTGTGATGATGTGGCAGGATCACTTGAAAGTGGAGAAAAGGAGGTATATACAGAAAAAAACTGTGAAATAAAGGTAACGAAAGGCAGAAATAGAGATGACTTAAAATGTGGCAAAGAGAAGGTAAGAAAAAAGACAGGAGAGGAACAGATAAGAGCAGAAAAATTATTTTAAAAATCAGAAGAAATGATTAAAGAATCATTTTTTGGGGGAGTAAAGGGAAAAAAATGAAAACTTCAAATTGTCAGATCTACCTCGAAGCATTGACCACCTCCTTGTTGGTGACGGGCTGTGTGTGTGAGCGATCCTGAACTCTTCTCAGACGCCTTTCCACAGCAGCGTTTCGCGAGCGTGGTTTGGGCACACCACCCTCTGATGTTTTTTCGAGTTCCTGTTACAAAACAGAACAAATCTGTGTGAACCTCTGTGTACACCCAGGAAACTTGCGAAGATAAAATATGGCAGCTGAATATGAACGATTTACCCTGAAGAGAGACCTCTTTGCAGCCACACTCATCTTGGCTCTCTCATCCAGTTTTTCTTCATCTACTGATAAAAATAATTATTTTACATACATAATTATACACTGAAAGTTTAGAAAAACTTCCTTAATAGATTGTACTTACCTTCTGCATCCTGTAGTTGTGAAGGGCTCAGGCGAGACCTATAGAAGACATAAAAATGCATCATTCCCCAGCATTTACACCACGTTTTCATAGGATCATAACCTGAATACCAGCCCAGAGCCATGCTTTTTCATGCCATTCTGAGTATTTTCCTTTGTAAATGAACTTGTTATAAGGAGCTCCTACTACAGAATGCTCCGCCTGTACCTATCAGACTCCAAACGCTCTGCAGAAGTGATGGGTTGGGTCCTAAACCTCTCCGACATGCGACTGTCTCCTGGAGTGATGTAACGCCGAGTTCTCCGAACACCCCTGTCCCGATCACTGCTGTTAGATGGATCTACTTCCATAGCTGAGAGATCTACTTTAGTAGTCTCACTTTTGAAGCGATGGGTAAGTTTGGAAAGACAATAAAAAGGGAAAGTACATATAAAATAATATTAAAGATGGTGGGACTTTTTCATGACATAGAGATGCACTCAGGTTAAAAAAATAAAAACGACCTCATGCGCTGATATTATTGCACACGCTTAGCACAGCCTAACTGCAACATAAATGTAAAGAGCAATTACTTGATAACATGCAGCTGCGAAACAACTGCAAAAGAGTAACTGATGCTAATTTGCAGAAATGTAATGAAAAACAATATTTTACACATTTCATGCCACAAAACCACAAACATTATTTTCTCAGCTCATCACTGGATTATTTATTTGCATCAGCTCACTAATGCACAGTTAGACTCATTTAGCAATGCAACACAGAGCCCATGCCAGTGGACCTACAATTCTGGTTTCCGGTTTGCATTTTCCAGATAAGAGTGCCGCAGCTGCGCCACTGACACCCGTGTATCCAGGGTGCCCATTTCCCCATTAGCCATTCCTGGTGCAGGAGCGGCCCTAGCTGCCTCTCTGCTGGCCCCTGTCCTGTCCATACCATACACAGCAGTGTGCTGGCTTACACCTATATCTGACATGGAGCGGGTTCGTGTCTTGAGTTTGGACCCTCCACTCATCTCTATGCTTCTGTTTCTGGCCTGAGGCAAAGAGGAGCCCTTCTGGAGGTAAATGGCTGAGTTAAGCCTCTGGTGCCCAGGTGGAGCCTGCTGCTGCTGCTGCTGCCTCTGAGGCTCAGACTTTTGGTTTACTTGGGGATGTTGTTTTTCCTGGGAGTCTTGCTGCTGATGAGCAGTCTCGTGTCTTTGTAGCTCTAACTCATGTTGTCTTTGAGACTGCTGTTGTCTTTGACTCTCCTCTGGCTGTCTTGGGTGGTTGTACTGATGCTGTATTTGTGGATCTTGCTGCTGAACTTGTGCAACATGTCTGTTGTGCTGTTGTTGCATTAGAGGCTTGGGCTGCTGAATTTGGGCCTCTTGATGGTATACAGGATCAGAGGATTGATGCTGCCTAAGCTGCTGGCATACAGACGTGTGGGAAGGCCGCAATGATCTAAATGTTCTCTCCTGTTGGCTGTCATGGCCAGAGAGATGCTCTCGCCTCCATTCTCTGAGCCTTTCAACATTTCTCTCCCTCCCCCTCTCCCTTGGTCTCTCCCAATCCCAGTCTTCCTCACCTCGACTTGTCCTACTTTGTTCCGGGCTTTTGTTCTGCCAGTCTGTATCTTCATGCTGGCCCCTATGCGTATCATCCACACTCCTTTCCCTTCGCCTTATTTCTGAGGGCAACACAGCTTTCCTACTCTTTAGCAGGCCCTCCGTCTGGGCTTCTTCCTTTAGGGCCTGCCTTGCTTCCAATCGTGCCTCCCTGTGTGCAGCATAGATTTGGTCAGAACTCACTCTTCTTTGTGGTTGTACCTCAGGAGGTTCAGAAGGTTTGGTAGTTGGCTCTGGTGCAATCATGGCCACACAGGACTGAGATTCCATAGCAGGACTGGAGTGTTGGTACTCTGAGTTCGTAGGATGGTAGAGTGTTTTCCCATGGAAAGGATGGTGGCCTGGGCTGGGCTGAGGCTGGGGAACTGTCCTTTGCTGGGTGGGCTCTGAATGTTGTCGTGCATATTGAGCTGTGCTCCCCTGAGTATGGTGTCTGTCAGCCTGGTGCCTATCAGGACTCCAGTCAGGGGGCCTCTGGACAGTTTCATCCCTGGACAATCGTTCCCTGACTCGGATTCTTGGAAAAAGGAATGCATAAGGGAAACTAAGTTTCCAGGTCAATTAAAAACTGCCATTCTCTCTGAACTCAAAACTCAACACAAGGGGATATAAAGGGCATACAAGGTGCAATTCAGAGTTTCTCTCTTAAAAAATTAAAACCCTTATCTAATTTAAATGTGGCCCCTTGAAGTTTGTCTCATTGTCTACCCCTGCACCTCTTACAGTGTTGCTGCTGCTGCATTGCCTGTTCAGTCCACTTCCATGTGCATATTAGCAGTTTGCGCTGGATCTCCTTCACTGCACAAAAACGGGCAACGCTACAACTTTATTTTAATTCTGGGGAAGCTGCATGGTTCCAAATCTGCCACACATGATACAGAACTTAGTGCTAACTGTCTGAACCAAGGGTATGCAAAAGTGTCAACAAATTCTTCAGACTTGGACACTGGAATTTCTCCCACTGAAAACTCCTCTTCAGCTGTGGGTCACAGCTGAACACCCAGCTCTTATCAGTATCAATAAAGCTGGGTCAGATAGGCAGAAGTTCCTCTTTGTGTAAGTTGCTTATAGGTGGTGAAATTGCAAATGAGCCCATGGAAGCAGTCTGAATCAGAAATAGTGAGCAGCTGAAAGCAATGTAGAGGTGCAAAGGGATGACCATAAAGGGAGTATTGGTCAAAACTTAGCAATTTAAAATTTGGTACAGTTTTTTTTTAATCACACCTTGTAAACCAGGCATACCCAAAATTTGGTGAATAATTAAATTAATCAACCACAGTTTTACTATTTGAAGAAGACCAGCCAAAGCTCAAATCTGCATTTACAAACCTAATTTAAAGTCCATTAAATCCAACTGCACATTACCAGACATAAAGAACACAGACATGAAGCTATCACAAGACCAACTCCACCTCTCAAATCCTGCACAAGGTCAAGTTTAGCATGTCCTGGGTTTAAATTGGAGTCCAACCCTTTCTCTCTCTAGGATGTCAAAAAAAAAGTCAAACTATTTTTATCTAAAACTTTCTAACCCTTGGTAGCCAAAAGTTGCACTAATCTCATTGTACACCACTAAGCCACACATAATTGATGGGCTTCTGCTTTATTTGACATGGCATGAGCGACTTAAGAGTACTCTAATACTAGCTTAATACTAGCATAAGCAGCTGATAAGGACACAAAAGAAGTCAAAGCCATTGGGTACACTCAATAAAAATGGACTAAAATAACCTCAGTAGAAGAAATAATAAACTTTAGAAATCACAGGTTAGCTCTAATTTCTATAGAGAAACTGAACTATTATTTTTGCTGCTGCTCTTGATGTGTACAAATGAAACCATACATAAGGCTCTTAAGGAAGGTTTGACTAAATCATACCATGCTTTTATTAATTTCACCTCTTCATTCAGCCATGCATGCTCATCATTTCACCAGTTAATAGCAAACTGGCAGTATCACTCGTCTAGGCCACTGTCCTCTCCAGAAATCCAAATATACCCAAAGGCTTCAAACATTTTGGCAGCACAACTCAGATACAATTACAGATTTCTACCAGTGTGCCTCTATCTAGAATCAGTTAATCAGAAACATTCATGTAAGCTCCTATGGGAAAATTAATTCCTTATGCAACAATATTGTCAGTAACCGATTCAGTGAAAGACTGAGATATAATTTCATAGGAGCTAGCAGACCAGAATCTGAGGAGAGGGCATGTGAGTGCAGCCTTGCTGACAAGTGCCGAGTCAGTAGGTCTGCGACCGATTCGGGTCAGGGTCTAGAGCTTACAAATGTTGTCACCCCATCAACTCCGGTTCATTAACACTTATCAACTGTTCACGAAACCCAGGCCACACAGCCACACTACTTTACAAGTAAGAAGGTGCAGTTGATGGTATTGCACTATTGTAAAAGGGTCCATTGTGCAGAGTTCTGGACATATTTAGAGAATTATATAACAGTAAAATTCAGTAGGTTCAATTTCCTGAAACTATGCTTGTGTGATCCAGATTTACACAAATAAGTGTCACTGTAGCAAAATCTAGTGAATATGAAAATTAAAAACTGATGAAATATAGACTTCAGGTAAATCTTTGAATTAAAAGATGTTAGGAATGAAAGTTTGTCAGTCAAAAAGTGAAAAACCCTCAAATCACCAAACAACTGTTAAAGGAGAGACTATGCCATCAATTATTATGGGCATTATTAATGAATTAAAAATAATGGTAAATAGTTATGCTTTTGATGTATTGAAAAGATTTAGCTGCTCGTCCACTGGGAACATGTTTCTTATGTTATTATGCTGTCAGCAGTATTATACTATATAGAGTAAGTAAGTTTCAAAATTATTCAAGGCTTTCTTCAAAGCTTTCTAGGAACATTGCACTTCATACATTTTAAACTCCTTTTACACATTACTATTCTGAGAAAAGGAGTGCAATAAAAAGAAAAATATCACATTACAACCAGGACTTCATTTAGTGCCTGACTGTTGACAGATAAAACAATATGTACCCAGTGGACAATGGGTATTTGGTGGATCTTCACACTAATGGCATCCCGAGTGGACTGTACCTTGAAGGCCACATGAAGTCACTTTCTGAGTCTGTGTTGAGAGACCAGTCGCTCTGTGACAGGGCGGCCAGGCTAGAAGATGATTTCATGCGTCAGTATCAAGCCCTGAGAGAAACGTCTGCTCAAGTTCTCAGTGACCAAGGTGCACTAAGCAGCTGGACTCTTTGACATAATCACAACTACAACAAGAGTCAAGTTTCATAAATAACAACATTATTTATATAGGCTTCACAGAACTTCTGCCACACTTTCATCAATCTGAATTCTTCTTCATTCACATCCATCACGCTTCTCATTCCTTTTGTGGTAGCGTCTTCAGGTTTGTAATAGAAACTGACAAACTCTTAGCTAATGAACCAGGCTGCTGTTAAATCAGGTTTACCTCTAAAGGCAAGCAAAAGCCAGCCCTGTAATCTCCCCTCTCACATACAGCCTTTCCCTGATGAGCTCCCCAGAGCCCCTTTCTATGTGAAACTGGAGCAGGGCAAGTGTGACTGAGCTGGACCCACATTCGAGAAAGATCCTAGCACAGTGGTAGAAACTGCAAGCTAATGTGCTCAGCAGGCAATGGACACCCCAAACTCTACAGATTTACGAATTTTGAAGAGACAAAATACTTTTAGAATTATCTGAAACTTTGTATCATTAATAAATATTAACAGGAAAAACACCATCAGGCATTTCATGGTATGATCACCTGCCAGCAGTAAAATCTTAAAGTATGTGCAGATGCATACAGTAAAACTAGTCAAAATAATGGAATCAGTATGTTATGGTAAAGTAAGCATAATCTGACATAACTTTAGCAAACAATATTTATGTGTGGTGTTGGTATTTCCTGTATATAGTATCTGATTACTCTGACATGGAAAAAGTTTGTGGACCCAAAATCTGGCATGCAAATCTCATTTGTTGGAGTATACTGACATATATTAGTGCTGTATTTGGGTGTCAGTGTAAAGTTTAACCAAAGTTTAACCTGACTACGTGTATTTTGTTTTATTTTATAAACGTACCCCTGTCTGCTGAGGATGCTCTGAGCCTGCTGCTCAATGAATAAATCCCCAGGTGAGATGCCATAGCGAGTGGAGGGCAGGGATGCCCGGCGAGCAGTGCGAGGGGAGCTGGGGACCGCTGCAATGTAGTCTCGGGTGGCGGCTGGGCTTGGCTCCTGCTGGGCAACATCTTGCTGGTGATGGTGATGTTGTTGTTGAGACTGGGCCGGATGCTGCTCCTGAGTTCTTGTTCGAGAAGAGACTGAGTGCTCTTGAGCTCCACCACGCCGATTGTTCTCCATGTTCATCACCCTCTCCCGTTCTGAAAACCTGCTTGGTCTTTCTTGGGAGGGGAGAGGGGCTCGGTTTGAGTGGGAGGGGCTTGATTTGCTAACAGGTGCGGGGTCTGGATGAGTCCTCATGTAAACCTTCCCCACTCCAGAGCGGTATGGCACCCTAGGCTCCCGTTCTTGTGTCTCTACTTCTGGTCTGTCTCTGTCTTGCCTGGCAGTGGTTTGTCGATCAGTGGAGTCTGGATCACGCCTCGAACGGTAACGTGGTATATAATCGCTGTCCGCTTCCTGATCCAGGAGGATGCCATAACGCTCTGAGAGCTGGCGGCGGCGCTCAGCTTTGTAGCGGGCAATGCGCTCAGCCTTAGAACTGAGGCTGGTGGATTCTGTGGACCCAGATGTGGATGTAGAGGGGGTGGATAACATTACTGGGTCAACATACACCAACACTGGCTCTGGGCGGCTGCTGCCAGCACCACTTTTGACCTGAGTTGACCTGTCAGGAGATGACACCTGCTTCTGTGGAGCCGCTGTTTCCTCTCGACTGTAGCGTTTCACTGTGATAAATAGTAAAAATACTCAATTACTTATATCACTCAACAACTAAAAATGATGCCAAAGTCATGCCACATGGACGTTACGAGGGTCTGAATTGTAAATGTTCATGTCAAGTCACTCTTACACAAGGACAATGTTCAAAAGCTCAAATATACATTCATGTGGAAAAGAAAGTTTTTCACAGGACTTCTGGACAGATGCATTTGATTAACTGATCATCAGGAAGTGTGACCACCTCTATAACAGCAGAGCTTTGGCAAGTTGCTGGTCTGTAGCATGCAAGTGTGGGTAACACAATGCTATAATCTTTCCAGGAGTGGACATCTAGCCAAATTCAACACAAGGTCAGTGAAACTGCAACAAGTGTGGCTTGTTTGGAAGGGCTGCCAGGAAAAAGCCTCTTCTCTCTGAAAAGAACACAGCAGCACGGCTCAAGTTTGCGAAGCTGCACCTGAATAAACCACAAAACTTCGGGAACAATGTCCTTTGGATGGACGGGACCAAAGTGGAGATGTCTGACCATAATGTACAGCATCACTTCTGAAGAAAACCAAAAACACAGCAAATCAGCACAAATACCTCATAACAACTGTCAAGCACGGAGGTGAAGGGGTGATGATTTGGGCTTGTTTTACAGCAGCAAGACCCGGGCACCTTGCAGTCATTGAGTCAACCATGAACTGCTCTGATTACCAAAGTATTCTGGAGATAAATATAAGACCATCTATCATACAGCTAAAGCTTAGCCACAACTGGATCATGCAAAAGGACAATAATCCCAAGCACAACAGGAAATCTACAACCGAATGGCTGAAAAAGAAAGGAATCAAAACTCTGACCTGAAGCAATGTTGTAAAGATGAGGGGGCCAAAATTCCTCCCAGTAATGTGAGAGACTGATAAAAGCATACTGAAAACAGTAACTTCAAATCACTGCTGCTAAAGGTGCTTCTGCAAGCTACTGAATCATGGGGCGCACTTTCTTTTTCACATGACTGCACAGAGTCCTGTGAAAACTTTCTTTTTCACATGACTGTAAGTATCTTACTGTGTAGAAAATATTTGAAAAGTGCCTAAAATTTAAGTACAGAAACACGATGCAACCGATGCAAGTGACATTTTTTAACATAGTTAAACAGAATACATCTCTGATATTCATATCACTTTTTTAGTTCCCCTCTTGCAAACTGCAGCAACATGCAACAATAGCAGTTTCAGGGTTGCTTAAGTGCTCAAAGATATGCTGAGATATGACCAATCCTGGGAATACACAGAGAGATGTTGCTTCTCCAACAAAGTTTCATTCCATTGCTTGGAGAGCTTCAAATCACACCGCAAGTGTTTCATAAGTGGACTGTTTAGGCTTTTACGGTAGAAACGGACAGGATTCCCTATGCTCTTCCTGAGGATGATTGCTTGCCCTTTCCATCTGTTTTCAACTTGATGCAGCTTCCATTAAAAATACTGCTATTTTGAGCAACATAAAAGACACTTTATTATAATTAAAGATCTAAAAATACTGGTGCATTCAGTTAACTGAGCACTATCAATCCACCATAACACTAATTGTGAGATGCAGATGGACCAGTCAAGCTATGTTGGTCTATGCACACGCAATGTGATGACAGATAGAGAATAACTTTAGTGCCCCACTTTACAGCCTATACTAACGAGAGAGTACCAAACCACAGCTGATGACATATGATAGAGAATAATTCAGCCTACCTTAGTCATTAGTGAATATAAGAGACGGGTATCAGCTCACCATGTAAAACAGCATTAAGTTATAAAATTTTCCTGATGCTTTATTCCTTTTTTTTTTTAATTCAATTTTTTTTTGTTGCATTTTTTACCCTGCCTCTCGCCCTATGACAGCTGGGATAGGCTCCAGCCCCCCCGCGACCCTGAACAGGATAAGCGGAAGCGAATGGATGGATGGATGGATTTTTTGAGCTCCATTCACCTGCTATTAAAATATTGTTTAATATATGTTTGCACAGTCAACCAATCAGGCTAAGTTGTCTTAAAGAGGGAGGCTTGCCCTTAGTTCAGACAGAATGAGCTGTGAGTCTGCACCAACACGCAGTATATTTAAAATATACTGTAAGGATTATTTTTAACTGGTAACTATGCAAACCTACTCTAGTAAAGTCGAGGAACACATATATGGGAACTCTGTATACATACATAGAGTTGGAAATGAGCATAGCAGGTCCACTTTAATGGCTGAGACACATTTCACCTGTCCACTAAAGGCAATGTGATATAGTTTAGCAGTGCATCATCCCATGCTTACCCATCATGCAAGGCTCACAGGGGTCTGAGGCGCGGGTGTATCGTGGAGGATCCTCCTCAAGCATCCTGTTGGCGACCAAACCACCAGGCACCAATGCTGGAGGCGCATCACTTTCAATCCCCTCCAGGCGCCGGGCTATCCTTTCCTTCCTGTTGAAGACAACAGGCAGCAAGTGAAGGTTAGAAGTTAAGAGAGTCTTTGACGTGTTTATATCAAAGTACATAGACTCCCTTGAAGATACCTGTTCATTCCCAAATCCTTTGTGACAGGTCCCTCAAAATATTTCTTCAGCTCTAAAACTAAAAGTAGGACCAGAAATTAGAGTCATAGAAGCAGTGCAAGTAACCAAATATTAATTTTATTCAGTGTTTTTGTAAGGGTTCAGAACTAAAGCGCACCTTTGGGAAGGACCACCAGAAGTTTGGCATCTGTATCTGAAACACTCTTGACCAAGGTGGTCTTGTCATTCAAGGAGAAGTCACTCTGAAAACTGAAAAAGAAAACACAAACCTGCTATCAGCATGAAACTTATGACATTTATTACATAATAAACTTCTTATCTTTTAATCAAGAACTGCAAAGTCAACCCAAAGTAAACCAATGATGCTCTAAAGCAGGGGTATTCAACTCCAGGCCTCGAGGGCCAGTGTCCTGCAGGTTTTAGATGTGTCCCTGCTCCAACACACCTGAATCAAACGGCTGAATTACCACCTCAGTATGCAGTCAAGTTCTCCAGAGTCCTGCTAATGACTTCTATATTTGACTCAGGTGTGTTGAAGCAGAGGCACATCTAAAACCTGCAGGACACTGGCCCTCGAGGCCTGGAGTTGAATATCCCTGCTCTAAAGCACATATAGCCAACTAGATTCCTCTTCATCCTTCATCACATCTCTACCTCTACTGACCTGTCCTAAAGAGGTAAAGGCAGGTAACTTGAAGCTTAGCTGGTATCACTTCTATTAAGATCCAACTTGAGAAATAGGTCATCAAATCCTGACACGCCTCCGAGTGGAAACTGCCAATTAAGGTCTACGCTTAATGTTTTTATTTGGCAGCATCAACAGGTCACGCAAGTCAGGACAATTAAACTCACCCTTCTTTTGTTTCTAATGGCTTCTCCAACTGTTGTATTCATCATTTAAACATAAAACTCAACATCCGTTGTGCATTAAAATTCTGGATGGGATGTTAAGGTGAGGCAAAGGTTCATGTAACCATAAAGCAAACTGGACTAGATCGTTCATGCTTACTTATCCAGAATGAAATTTCTTGTCATCTTTTAAATCAGATGGTAATTATCTACCCTTTATTTTTAGGAATGGATACTTTTCATTTTGTCTTATAGTTTCTATGGAAGTGAAGCTAATTTACTTGTAGCCCCAGAGCTCTAATACTCTAAACTGTAAATGCTGTACTGTAAACTAATGCAAAATAGGGGTTGGTCCACAGTGATCCTGAAGGAGGTATTATGGCTCTAATGCCATGTGAACTAAAAAGTGTCTTAGCATAAGCTGTTCCAGGCATCTCCAGCTTTTAGTGCTTACTAAGCATGATAAGCTAAAGCATGCAAGTAAATCTATACGATTTATTAGCTTGAGTAAATCATATAGATCAGTTCAGTGTGTGTCTAGATAACAACGAAAAATATATTAAATGCTGCATATCATTTACTGTAAGTAGCTACAATTTTCTTGATGATTAGAGACAGGATTAACTAAATCCATTTGCTATAAACAGATTTTTTATTATTTTAATACCACTATCATTTCATGATTTCACATAAAGAGAACTTATTCTTTACTGACCTTAATGTGTCTGTTGGCAACGAGGCGGAGGTGCTAAGTTTGGTGGAAGCTTTAGATCCAAATCCTTAGAAGAAAAATGAGACTCAGTCAAACTTGAATAATAAATGTATAAATACATGTGTTGAGATTTCAAGCACTAAAGCATCTGTCTCAAAATAAATGGTATATTTCAGTATAACATGTCTTTGTGTTCTTCATCCATTGGTCAAAGACAGAACCTGAAAGAAAATTCAGTCTTCTGTCTGACAGCTCAACGTGCACCATAAACATATTTTTTTTTCCTCTTCTGCACAGCTGATACAGCAATTTAGAACTTTAGCTTGGCCGGATCATGTTTGTACATGAGAAGTGGTTCTCAAACATTTCATCTTGTAAAATAAAGGTTTAAAAATGTATATATTTTTTTTAAAAAGCTTTAAGTGAAGCCCCTCTTTATTTTTTGCAAAAAACAAAAGATTGGAGCTATGTCTGTTGTATCAGGTGAGAAGAATAATCCACAGAAAGCGGCGGGACTGGACAGGTTGCTGAAACAGGCTACTGTTTCATCCTGCTTGAAAGCAGCCACCGTTATTCCCACGCCCAAGAAAGCCTCCATAAGCAACCTAAATGACTACAGACTGGAGGCACTGACCTCTGTGGTCACGAAATGCTTTGAGAGGCTTGTTCTTCACCACCTCAAGTCCTGCCTGCCCCAGAACTATGACCAGTATCATTTTACTTTTAAGGCAAACAGGCCAACAGCTGACGCCGTCACCACTGTCATGCACGCTGCTGCCAGTCACACAGAGAAAAAAAGGGGAATTATGCCAGGAAGCTTTTTGGGGATTTCAGCTCGGCATTTAACACCAAGCATTCTGAGTCCTCTATGCCCTACACACACACACAACTGTGTACCCCACCACCAGTCAAACATAGTCATAGTCAAATCTGCAGACAGTACAACTTTCTGCTGAACACCAGCAAAACCAAGGAAATGGTGATGGACTGGAGAAAGAAGAGAGTAGACCACGCCCCATTGCAGGTAGATGGTGTCTGTGTGGAGAGAGTCCCCTCTTTATAGTTTATTGGGGTGCACGTGGCTGACAACCTAACTTGGTCTACCGACATGTCAGCAAGCCTCAGCAGAGGCTGCACACTTTTAGACTTTTAAAAAAATGCCACGTGGAGGTAAACCTGCTGCAGACCTTCTATCACTCCACAATAGGAAGTGTGCTGGAATATTGGATCATGGTGTGGTATGCTGGCTGTTCAGGAAGGAACAGAAAGGCCCTGCAGGGGGGTTGTTAAAACTGCAGAGAAAATAATCAGCTGCCCCCTGTCCACCCCACAGGACGCGGGGCAGGCCGTGGGTTAAATAGGGCAAGGAAGATCCTGGGCGACTCATCTCACCCCGGTCAAGATGTCTTTAACCTCCTGCCCTCTGACAGAAGATACAGGGTCCTGAAGAGCTGGACAAACCGGCTTAGAGACACTTTCTTTCCTTGGGCCATTAGACTTCATAACAATGGACCTCTGGAAACTGGAATGTGTCAGTAAGAATAAGTGCAAGTGTGTGTGGGGG
>JASGAU010388513.1:23532-36181 GCA_030220045.1 Australoheros facetus
GCTGTGTAATTTTAGGATGGATTGATGGACAGGGTGTGATAAGTGTGAATCTGTGGAGATATGCATTTATTTATTTATTTGTTTTAATTCTGTTTTTAAAGACATTAGATAGAGAGTGCGTACACAATTTTGTTGTCTCATTTGCTGCACAAAGACAATGAAGGATATTCTGATTCTGATGGTATGTGCAGGCATACCATTCTAGTAGATCTGGTTGTAACATACTGTACATGGTGTATTTGTACTGTTTTATTTTACAGACTATCATGTAGGAAGGTAAAATCATTCCTGCTGTGGTCTCTTTCCAGAGATGTTAAATCCTGTCCAATTGCACTATAAATCTGTGTTCTGGACTTCTTCAAATCCACAGTTGTATTGCTCAAACTTCCAAGATTCCACATTTTGTGACCTCAGTAGTACCTCAAACAACATACATATCCACCAGTGCAGCTCTATGGGTTTTTTTTTTATGGTTTTATTCACCAACTGGATGCCTAGTCTAACACCAATACCAATATCAATACACCTACCCATTTAAAACATGTAGTCTTACACTATGTTCCATTTGCCATTTAAAGATGTGACAAAACAAAACGTCAACCCATTCACAACACTGACTTTAATGAGGAGATGCAATAATCTTTTACCAACACTAGAAACAATCTTTACATGAGTACCTCAACAGGAATTTCTTTTTAAATTTTTTTTAAAGCAGTTATCCTGAGTGACCAAAGACATTTGTCACAGGAAACCAAAAATAATAAATAAATACAATGAAATGAAACCACGTCCATCTATCAGAGATATACATTTAGAGGCTTGGGAATGCTTGAATGCCCTCACAAAGACAAATACATTTGCACCTCCCCGTACACACAGAGTGCAGCAAGCAGGAGTCACAGGGGGAAAAAAACAACTTTTAGCCAAAAATGAAAACTACCCAGTCAAACGACCTCACTTGGGTGCTCAGCGAAACACTCACCAAGCTGGCAAAGGACAGACAGAGGTGTTTTTAAATTATTAGCAGCATTATATTATTCTGATGTAATAACCCAAGACTGATTAAAAATAGAGATGCTGCGGTGCTCTTCTCAAACTAAAAACCAACAACTTGTGGTTCAGTCCTCTCAGGAATCCCACCATGAGTTACGACTCATATCCATGTGTGAAAGTTCACATCCAGTTCCCAACTGATAGCTGACCTTCTCACTCACATGTCACAGCAACAGCAGCCTGTTGTAAAGTTGTATCCCATTATAGGAGACAGATCACATTACCTCTCCAGACGCCTCCAGAACAACTTATTTTGGCCCTGAGGGACTGTGTGGCAATGCGGTGCAACTTTTGTTTTGCAGGGTAGGAAGGAAGCGTGGTGATGTGGGGGTGCAGGCAAAGTTCTGACAAGTATCAAGTTTAAGGGTTTCTCAGTAACACGTGAAGTGACTTCAGAGACATCAGAAAGACTGGAAACCTGGGTTAGGCTTCTTCATTTCATAATTTATGCTCTCCTCTGCTTCCAAACACTCAAAGTGCTGAGAAGATGTCAGCTTCTGCACTCGATTTTCACATGTGCGATCAATAAACATCATAACCTTTGGCATTATCTCTTCTCAAATCCGCAAGCATTGAGCATTTCCACAGCCTGTGGGAATACGTAGAGCTGCGCGTATCTGTCTGTGTGTGATTTCACTGAGACACTTCCTCTGGTGGAAAGCCCCTTGTACAGATGTCAGCTTGTCTTTCCTTGGAAACGCCTGGAGGTTGTCAACAAAACACGCAGCACAAGGCTCAAAGCTGGCAGTACCAGAGAGCAGCTTAGGCTGCTGACTGTCCTAAAGTGAGCATGGAGAGGAGAGGGATTTTCTATAAATATTCTGAGGTGCAAAATAGACTCCCTGAGTGAACTAGGGCTTTGCATTTCATGAAGATTGCATTTACAAGATAAGGCACCCACGGGAGCATCCACCTGTTGAATATAAAGTGCTAAATGAGAATAGTTAAACCACACTCTTTTGTATGCTAACAGTCATGCTTGTGGTAATAAAAACACATTTAAATCCTCGGTACTTGTTCATAACATCCAAAAGTCTTAAATGCATTAATTAGGGTAACTCTCATATCATGACTGATCTAACCAAATAGAATAAGGAGTCAATCGGGATATTTAAGTCTCAAGGTAAATCACCTTGTCTACCAATCTCTCATTTCGCTCAGCTAAGAGCTAAATTGCACGGATCCTCCAAGCTAATCTATAGTCAAGGGTATTCGAGCGGGTTAAGAAAGTCATCCTAAAGCCTGACCAATCCGTCGTCTTCAGCGGGCCTTACCTGTGTCACAGGGCTGCACATGGTTCACATGGTAACTAGAGATCCATGGGTTTCGAAACATGTTTAGGGAGAACAGAAGGATGGCCTACTCCTATATTCTCCTCTGGTCACAGTGGTGGTAATAGTGGTGGACAGCAGGAGTGGCAGCAGTGAAGATGAGGGTTGCTACCGGCAAGCCGAAAAGTAGGGATGGAGGTGGTGACACGACCACACACACATGCACACACACACACACACACACAGCTACAGCAGTGTGACTGGCCCGACCACAAAGCAAGCTACAGCCTACACAGACTGGCAGTCATGCAGTGTTGGTGTGTATGTCAGTGTGTGTGTGCGCACACAAGGGAGCTGAGAGAGAGAGAGAGAGACAGCACAGCAGGGTGCTAAAGCAGCTCAGAGCCCTAATCAGATTACAGGCAGAAATTAGCCTTGATGATGAAAACTCTGGAACGGGATTGGAGAAGGATGCCAGCAGGACTGCAGGTGGTGGTGTGGGGTCCGGGACTACTGGAAGTCAGCTTAACACAGGCACACTTAGGGCATGCTTCAGCCAACATAGCCAGATGCCATAAAACTTCCACAAACTGAAGCCAAATGTTGCATTAATATTATGATGAAGCTGTAACACAGTCAGAGTTTACAAGAAAATAAAATTCATTGTATCCCTGGAAGAATGATTCACTCTAGTTGTAAGGCTTTTACCGACAGCTTCACCTTGAAGTCAGTAAAGCTTTCATATACAGGGGTGTGGCCAGTGAGAAGCCTGAAGTTTGATTTCCACCTCTTTGCACTCCCTGAAAACTGTTGTAACATCATTGCTTTTAGTTTCAGTTCTCCCTTCATGTTGATCCTATAACATCTGAGTCTGCTAACATTATTATTAGTATTCAAACAAGCACAAGTCAGGCCTGAAATGCAGAGATAATCACACAGTGCTGATGCAGCCTCAATCTCGCCGAAGAAACGGCAGAAGCCACTTCTGTAAGTCATCGTATCATTACAACAGTGAGAGTGAGACAAATGAGGACAGCATAGCAGCCTGGAGGCCAAAGTGAGAGTCCAGAGAGTCATGACGTATTCTCCTCCAACAGTGCAACAACTGGACACCATTAGTGAAATCACTCGTGAAAATATTCAACTCAGTAGCGCCAAATCGCATCAATAGTCACCTCAAGAGAAAGTATGAGAAGATCTGTGAGCATATATGTCTGTTTTTTAATAAACTCAAATTCTAAAATCTTATTCTTTTGTCTCTTTTGCGCCCTCTTTTTTTTTTTTTGTGTATACGTCATTTTAAATGTTTGTAACAGAAAAAACAACATTAAGTAGCCTCATTTACTGTTAATTAAAAAAAAACAATAAGGGGTTTAGAGGTGTTAAAAGTACAAGAAAAGTTCAAGAAAAAAATATTATTTTTTCATTAGTAGTCTGAGATTGCTTGATTCATTTGTCCACCATTTCATGCAAGTACAGTTTATATGTACTAGGATGAAACAGTTCTTTGAAACCACAGTTGAAGCTACACTTTTGTTTGTGGACCACAAGAAAAAAAAGCTTTATTAGTCTTATGCATTTCCAGTTTTGACCAGACTAGCATGAACATTACAGTTTGACACATAGCCCATGTACACTTTCACTGTTGGGGTTGTGTATCTGCTACAGCGATGGTAACGTGATTCTCTGTTAGCCATACCGTCACACAGAAGTAGGCAAAACACTCCGTTTCTGCAGCATTTGGAGTTAGCATGTATGCAGGCTTTAGTGTTTCCTATAAATGATAGAGGATGAAGTTTTTTTTTTTTAACTATCTGTGACCTGATTTAAAAACAAAATCTTCTTGCACAGTTTTGGAATCACTTGCTTACTCTCTTGTCTTCTCTGCATGATGCTTCTTCCCACCCTTTCACACACAAACTTCCCCCCCCACCTTCTCCTGTCTGCCTCTGCGCCCTGTAGACGCCCCTAATAAGGCAACATGTGTTGTGAGTGGCTGCCTCGGAGAGAGGTCACCCTGTCAGCCAGCCGCCTGTGTTTATCAGGGGACGATCTCCACGCTCTGCCTTGTTTTCCTAGCCATTCCTTCTTTTCTTTCCCCGGATTTGTCATCCATGCATCTGTCCCCCACCCTCCCATTCATTCCCAATGACTCCCTCTCATTCCTTATGTCTTTCCCTTTCTTCTACTCTTTGTTGCGTTCACTTTATTTCTTTGTTTTTTTGTGTTTTTTTTTTTCATCTGTTTCCCCACTATCTTCAGTGCCAGCAAACATGAGACATCCTCTGTCACTCACTCTCTGTCTCACTGGTTGCATACAAATTTATCATTTCGAAACAGGCCAGACGTCATTCATAAAGCTTTTCTGAGAAGTAAACCACACTCGCAGGGGACATAATACTTAAAGCCGTCCAAGTAATGAAGATGGACTATGGGTGGGTGCTCTGATGACAAGATGGGAACTTGTGTCACACATTATGTGCAGTGCACAGGTTTAAGATCTGATTTGCAGTCCTCTTCTATCATGCAAATTTATAGTAACCCACTGAAGAATTATCTCTTTAATTGTAGCGTGTGATATTATTTAAAAAGCCAGTTGGAAGTCTTGTATCTCACCTATGCAATCTTCACTGCTTTTGTGCATTCTAGTATTTTTATATGCAATAAAAGAGCTGTTCTTTAGGCACTGCATCAGTAGCAAGTAAGTCTAATAATAAAAAAATTACATCACTTTTCAAATTAAGATTTTCTAACAAAACTCTGTATATACTGTAAGTCATAAGTACATGACTGTGATGTTAATATGCCATCAGCTACAGTAGAAACAAGTGGTGCAGGACACCACATGCTGATTTGAACATTGTCCATCTCACAGACATGTCACTCTCCAAACACTGGATCACTGAGATAACACATATGTCCTATTGTCCATGCCCATAATTTTTTGTTTTGACCTTTACCTTGAGGTCAAGGTTGCCGAAATTCAAGATTTTAGTAAATGGATCTATGGTGTGAATCTTAGCTGCCTAGGTGACATCGTTCTCGAGTCACAAATTCAGAGGCTGAACTAAAATAACTTTTATTTTATGGTCATTTTCATTTTTTGTAAAGTTTTATGTCTTGTATGAGAAAATACACAATTTGTCAGGTGAGCGATAATTGGGGAATTGAGTGATTGGACTGATAGAGTCAAAAGTTGTGTGGTATATTTGCGTATCTGGATCATACCCTGATCAAAAGCTACATGTCCTTGGACAATAGTGATATGTTTCTTACTGCAACAAATGAGGATGATGTGTCTTTTTTCAGCTGAGATACGGCCAAAAATCTGCATCAAATGGAGTTTCTCATGTTAAATTCAAATAGCCCGCAAATCCAGAATCTGGATCAGATCCAGACGGCGTTTGGTTTGGCACTAGTTTTTGGCCCTGCACAACTGTGTCCTGAATATCAGATGAATCCGATAGATTTTGAGGGAAATGTGATTTTATTTTATTTTTTGCCATATGTTAAAGATAAGGATTTTTTTTTTTTTTTTCATTTTTTCTGGAGAAGAATTTTTCCTTTTCCTTGACCCAAGTATAGCAAAAATTAAATCAGGTGATCTAGGGATCACTTGCCAGCATTTGTGTAAATTTGGTATGAATCAGCGAGATAGTTTTACTCTAAAAAGACCTGCACATTTAGACCACTTTGTCTCATGGTCTGTTGGATGAAAGACAAAAATTGACACTTGGCTCTACAATTTCATCACTTTTCAGCACAGGATGTACAAAACATGTCATGCAACCTTCAATAAAACTCAACACCCAGAACATCATGTAAACACCACGGGTGAAGCATCTTAACAAATCCCCACATGACTCAGCATCAGAGCATTTCTCTGCTAATCAAACCATGAGCTGAGAAGCCCAAAAAGAGTTCTAGCTAGGTTCAGAGGTGTTCCTATGGACAGTAATATGTTCCTTAGCTACAATCTGTTTTGACAGCCTTTGCTTTACTGGGCTTAAATCTTTCTGTGATATCCTTATGAATGGTCTGTGTCGAGTACAATGTTCTGTTTTTGCATTCCAAGCTAATGACAGTATTTTAACTCACAAAAACAAGCAATTAGTTGCCATACAGGCGATTCTTGCTACAGCAAATGTTAATCTGTTGCCACTTTAGAGCATGAAAGAAAAAAGATATTTTCCATTGCAGTTTAAACTGTGACATGTCAACATAATGAAAAAAATGTCCTATTTAGATTATCTGAATAGAGGACTCACCCCTTAAAGTTCCTTTATACCCTCTAAATTAACGAGCTGTGTCAGGATCATTTATGTTTCAGCTGCTCCTTTCTGGAGTCACCACAGTGGATCATTTGCCTCCATCTCACTCTATCCTTAGCATCCTCTTCTGTCACACCATCTCTCTGCATGTCCTCCTTCATTACATTCATGAGTCTCTTTTCCTTCTGCCTGGCAGATCCATATTCAGCAGCCTTTTTCCAGTATATCCACTATCTGCACATGTCCAAACCATCTCAACTTTGCCTCTCTAACTTTGTCTCCAAACTGCTCAACCTGAGCTGTCCCACTGATGTACTCATTTCCAACCCTGTCCCTCCTGGTCACTCCCAATGAAATCTTAGCATCTTCAACTCTGCCACCTTCACCTCAGCCTCTTGTCTTTTTTGTCAGTGCCGCCTTTTCCAAACCATACATCATTGCAAGTCTCACTATCATGTAAACCTTCCCTTTCGCCATTGCTGCTATCCTTCTGGTACAAATCACCCCTCACACCCATCTCCACTCACTCCTCTTCTTCCCCTCTCTTGTGCACTGCCCGTTGCTTTGGATGGTTGACCCAGGTATTTAAACTCACCCACCTTCACTACCTCTACTTCTTATATCGTCACCTTTCCACCCGTCTCCCTCTCATTCACCCACATGTATTTTGTCTTACTTCTACTGACAATCATCCTGGCACAGAGTTCATTTAGTCAAAAAGTTTTACCAGGAGGTAAAACTGGTCCAGGGTTACAAACTTGGTTCTTTTAAAATGAAATACTCTGGCTTTGTCTCACAGTCCACCGGTATATATGTTAGGTTAATGAGTGATTTTAAATTATCTGTAGGTTTGAATGGTTGTCTGTCTGTTCACGTTAGCCCTGTCCAGGGTGTACCCCGCGACTAGTCCAATGTCAGCTGGGAAAGGCTACTAACGCCCCTGCAACACAAGTGCAATATGTTGTTAAGAAAATGGACAGATGGCGAATACATTTGCACTTTTAATCCACCAATTTTATTTTTAAGCTGGATTTGGTGGATAATTATGCACCTTGTGACCAAGGTGTGCTTTGAAAAACTGAAAAACTGTGTGACTGTTTTCTAAATCATTCATTAAAATTTAAATGATAAGACACTCTTTTTTTTTTTCCTTATCCCTCTCCCTAACTTCACTAACTGCTCATTGGTAATGGTGTTACACTGCAGATGGATTGCTTTGCTCAGCATTGTTTTTCAGGTTCTCTAATATACCGTATAGTGCAAGTATCTCTGCTAAATACTCACATCTTGTTTTTGTCTACGTGAATTAATAAACTGTGTGATTTCAAGCACATCCTGGAGGACTTTTCCCAGAATAGTGAAAAAAAGGTTACCAGACATCTGGTGCTTAGAATAGCAGAGAGCTTTTATTTCATCACAGAAAAATGCTGATTATTAATCTAGATCCTACTTTGCACTGCAAGCAGCAGCAGACAATATGCTCCAAGCAGGCACTGACTTTATTAGGAGAATTTTTCATGTTTTGATTAGATATTACTGCTGCACTAACACACACTGCCGCATAGACATACATGTTCTGATACAGCCACATGGACACGCATGCATAAGAAGTAAATGATCTGCACACACGCAGGTCAAATGAGAGGCAGAGTGAGCACAGCTGGGGCTGTTATGCTCCCTCCTTCATTAAACATTTACTCTGGATTTCTCTCTTTAGAGCCAGATCTGTGTTACTCTCTCCTGCCTTGCGTCAACTCAGCCTGACGCTCAGCACAGAAATCTGCCTGCTCTGCTCTTATATGGATGTCGATACAAGAGAGGTCGATGCTGAGGAGAGTTCTGCAACTCTTAGAGCAGGAAAGAGGGAGGAAAACAAAAGAGAGATGGAGCCAGAGAGAGAAACGGTAACAGAGGAGGGGGGGAGGAGGATTTCATGCAAGAAATGATTACTTAATGATTTGGCTGTCCTCTCTTAAGGGTACATCGTCCACTAACGTCTTCACATTATGCAACATTAGAGGTAGCTAAAAGCAGCTCATGAGCAGACAAACGAGAAGCATCAGTTCAATCAGACGCAGTGCATAGTTAGTTTTGTGCTTTGCATTAATGCAGAGTGATTTCTGCAGCTTGGGCGGATAAAAAAAAACAGACAACTGAGATGGGACAGACAGAATGAGAAGCCACTGCTCTTATTATAACCCACATTTGGATTTACAAATAAAAATTGGAATACTGACCAAATAAACTGGCCAAAACACAGCTGTCAGATCCTCAGTGATGAGTTACAAAACCTTGCGAAGCAAGAATATGATGTCAGTGAGAGAGGATATCCTTAAAATGGTCACCTCAGGCACACAGCTCAGGCACTGAGCACTGAGTCCCACCTATATGCTGTACAAACATTTTGTTTATAAGCTACAGCCAGTCAGAAGAAAGTTAGCTTAAGTGGAGGGGGAAGGGAGAAGAAAAGGCTTGAGTCAGACTGCTGAAGAACAGAGGACTTAACTAAAGTTCAATAAAAATGTAAAAAAAAACATGCAAAAAATAAATCTATTAAAGCTTATGCATGGCACTTGAGTATCTACAAAAATCCTGTGGTAAAGAACTCATTTATTAGTGTGTATGTAGTGGCCAAGCTCAGAGATTTATGTCACATTTAGCTCAAACAATAACATGATAGAATCAGAGTGAAGCCAGGCTATTAGAAGACCTGACATACTCATAGCACAGTGCTGACAGCAACAGTAGACAGACAGCGGGACAATCAGAAATGGTGCCGAGAAGCTGAGGAGACGGGGGTCAGGAAAGCTTCTCATTCAAACAGCAGAAGAATGATGGAAGGATTTTAAAGAAGAAGAAATGGCTGTCAGCAGCCTGACTTAAAAATTCTTGCACATCAGTTTGGACACATTGCTGATCCGAGAAATCGTTTCCGCTTGAGAAAGTTAACAAATGTTTATCTGGTATGTTATGACAACTTCCTGCTGACTAAGTGTTCAAACTGTGTGATGTAGAGCTGAAAGAATGAAAGATTAATTATGTTTTATAAAGAAGGAATTTTTTTTGGATCCTTAAAAGAAACAAATCAATCTGATTATTTGAAGATTTGTTTTCTAGGAATGAAGCATACTATAAAAGCTTTCTGATCTTCTAAGCAGCTTAAACGTGCATCCTAGAAGACATAACAAAGCATGTGTGTGTTTGTGTGTGTTCACAGTATTTCACACAGTTGGCTAACAGTGTTCCACCACTGGGTGAATGCAAACACACACGATTGAGCCAATCTCAGTTCTCGTATGAGGATGAGTCCAGTGGCACGGGGTCAAGCTTGGGGCCGGTCAGTAAACCTGTCTGTTCATTTTGATGAGTGCAACAGGTGCGGCGCACCGAGCAACTGCTGTACGGCATCACATGCTCACTCTCTCTCCACCGCAGACACGCACACGCTATAAAAACAAAACTGCGGAGAAATGACGCCGGGCCGATGGTGGAACAACACACCAGGCCAACACCATCAGATCAGCTGCACTTGCATACCACTATACAGCTATAATCTGGGGCTTGGAATGCTAATACCCATGTGGTTACTTGAGACATAAGTGCAAACTAACAAGAAGCAGACTCGGCTTGGAAGAAAGTTTAAACTACACGCCGTCTGAAGGCTGTTCGGCTTTATTTTTTGGAGGAAACATTTGTTTCCTCTTATTGGTATATGGCAAAAAAAGAGGGACAATGAATGACTTCTGTCAATCATAAAGACAACTTATTAAACGTAGGAGAAAATTATGTGTGCATTGTACCACTCTGACACTATTTATAGACATTTTTCTAAAAATATAATCAGATCAAACTTTTATACAGGTGGTCACTGAACTAAAGGGATTTTGTTTCAAAGCATTTCGCTACAAATATCTGTTACTGCACACAAGAGGGAAGTTCTTTATCTTAAAGTATTGTTGCCCTGTATATATTTACACCAGATGACAGATGTCTCATAAAAGTAAAGGAATTTGCAATCATATAATCTCCTTAAATGCTATATTATGAGTTATTATATAATATAGCAGGCATAAGATTAAACCAGCAAAGATAAAACCATACTTACAACTCGCGTTAGCTCCAATAATAAAGGACTGATAAAAGTGATTCACAGGTGAAGTCAGTGTATCCTGGTAGGAGAGATATGAAACGGCCAAGCACGGATGCTGAGGAGGCAGGAGGTGCAGGTGTGAGCAGGTAAACCCAAACAGAGAGCCTAAGTCATCTACCGTGAAACGGGTCCAACCTCAGCAGCCGACAAATATATCCCGGTGCTTTCCCCTCTAGCTCTGTGACGCTGGAATAAATAAATCAGTCCTGGAACAGCCGAGCAAAGAAAGAGAAGAAGGGAGAGGGAGAAAGAAGGTGAGGGAGTGGGGTATGCAGGAGATGGGTGAAGGATAGAAAAAAGAACTGAGAGGGATGAAGCTGAGAAAAGGTACCGAAGGTAGGTATTGGGATACTCCTACAGTTAGTAGTTCTGCAAACTATTCCAGAAGTCAAGATAGGTGGTTCCTAAAATGTCCATTCTGCAAACCAGGTTTGGGACACCAGTCTAATAAAGTTTAAACTGATGGTCAGAGGCAACACAGCACTACTTCCAAAGGGTTTAGGGAGTGCGGGCCAAAATTGTTGCGGTAACCTCATCCCACAGCAACCATGTATGGGCTGAAGAGAGTGGCCTCAACTGAGGAGCATCTGCCATAAATAGCCAGGCAGCATCGGGCTCCCGGAGCAGGAGGATCGAATCAGCTGTTACAACTACAATCCAGCAGCACAGAGTGATCCAGGCTCCGCAGGAGCGCCTGTACTACAACACCAGGGTCGTACACAGCGCACGGTTTCACTTGCGTTCGTTTCAGCCAGTCAGATGACCAGTTTGTTCAAAGAAACATTGCATCAAATGGTGGGACGGTGTTACATTTCATGTTAGGACATTTTATTGCTACCTGGAGTTTGAGGAGCACAGCTGTCATTAAATATGGAGCCTCAGTGTGCAGCATTTTCACCTAAGTTTCATAAATTACTAAAACGATCCATGTCAAACTGCTTACACAGAACAGCTCTGAGATGTTCAAAACATGAACTCTTGAGCTGCCCACTTACAAAAACTCATATGTACCTAAACAGTCATTAAAAGTTATGAAGCCACTCTTTTTATCTCCACGACTACTTGCCATGTTTTTGAGCAAAGTGAATAATATAGTAAAATGCAAATGCAGTAAAGCAATTAAGCATTTCTTCAAGAAATTTGTGTAACAGCAAGGGCATTAAGATGTATTAAAATAGGTTGTTCATAGATTCTGACTCTGTATTTTCTATATAAAAGTAGATCAGCATAAAGTAGATAAAGTAGTTGAGCTTATCCAGATCATTAAGTTGTGGTTACCAATATGTGTCTTCAGGTCCTGGTCCTGATGAAAGAGGAACAGGTCAATTCAGGGCTTTGCTCCCGTTTCTGTTTATTTATTGTTTGTCTCCATCTTGTGGTGTTACATTGTAACAGCGGGACTGCCCGTCCCTTAGTTAGAAGAAGAAGAAGAAACAGCCTTCATTGTCCCACAGAGGGGAAATTTGGGTGTGACAGCAGCTGCAGTTATTATATATATAAGTGTAATAATTTACACTATTAAGAAAATATATATATATATATATATATATATAAACAACAACAAACAAGATTAACCTTAATAATAATAATAATACTATATACAATGAAACAATAATAATACTATATACAATGTACATGATGTGCCTGTGTGTTGAACCTTAACAGGCTGGACTATTTACAATATATTATATATTATCCTACAATGTGTAGGTTATTGTGGTTTTGTTGGGAGCAGTGATGGTTATAAAGTCTTACAGCTGCTGGGAGGAAGGATCGACGATAACGCTTCTTTGTGCATTTAGGATGCAACAGTCTGTCACTGAAGGAGCTCTCCAGTTCAGCAACAGCTTCATGCATGGGGTGGGAGACTTTGTCCATCAGTGATGTTATTTTGGTCAGGGTCC
>JASGAU010388514.1:0-10526 GCA_030220045.1 Australoheros facetus
GGCCGAGTACAAGAACTTCAGTTTGATCTGAATTTAGAAGCAGGAAATTAGAGGTCATCCAGGCCTTAATGTCTTTAACACATTCCTGCAGTTTAACTAAGTGATGTGTGTCATCTGGCTTCATTGATAGGTAAAGCTGAGGATCATCTGCATAACAATGAAAATACAAGCAGTGCTTTCTAATAATACTGCCTAAGGGAAGCATGTTGGAAGAGGATAATAATGGAGGAATTATATCCTTAGTTACAGCACTTTCAGAAAGACTTCTACTGTAATAAAACTTATTCCCCACTGCTGTGTAATCCATTAAAGTAAATGTAAATGTTACTAAGAAATGATCAGACAGGAGGGGGCTTTCAGGGAATACTGTCAAGTCTTCAGTTTCTATGCCATATGTCAGGACAAGATCCAGAGTGGAATTAAAGTGGTTAATTGAGTCTAACAATAGATTAAATGCAGTGCTGAAGCTGTCATTTCCAGCATCTACATGGATGTTAAAATCATCCACTGTAATATTGTAAATAAAGAATAAAGAAGTTTTAAGTAATTTGTTTGTTTTGGTCACATAAAAAAGGTGCGGAGCCGGGTCTCCAATTCACTGAGCCTGGCCTCCAAAGCTACAAACAGGCTACATTCATTACAAGAACCGTCACTCCTAAACGAGAGCCAGGAACTAAACATCTGACACACAGAGCAGGGAAGTGTGGGAGGGACCGGAGAAGAAGCTAAGCTAACAAATCCCTAAAGACACACTGCATGAATACTGTGAATAAAATTCACAGGCGATTCAGCAGAGAGTGTGCTTTGGATAAAGATGATTACACTATGAAATAAGTTATCTAGAGATTTATAATTAAATGAGCTATACAAAAACACCACTGTGCTCTGTAACAGGAACAGGAAGTGATAGGAGTGAGGGTCAACACCCCAAATCTAACAAGCTTCCAGTTCATCCAAGAAGAGTGACTGAATATCTAACCAGCATTATCCCAGAAGCTTGTTGATGCCTATCAAAAGCATCTGGTCCAGGTGCAACTTGCTATGGCACATGTGACCAAATATTAGTTCAGGTACATGTACACTTTTGACCCTGTGGGAATCAGAGAAAATAAATAAATTCAAACTTGTGCACTCAGTTGTTGCTGTTGTTTATAAGTCATTAATGATATACAATTATTCCACCTTGGAAAAAGAACAGAAACAGTTAAAAGCCCCAAATTCCCATGACATTCATACCCATGATGAGTGACAACAACTGTATATGATCTGATAGAATCTGGATTCGGGAGACAGACACCCTCTCTATTTTTAAGATTAGGCTTAAAACTTTCCTTTATGATCAAGCTTATAGTTAGTGCTGGATCAGGTGACCCTGAACCCTCCCTTAGTTATGCTGCTATAGGCCTAGGCTGCTGGGGGGTTCCCATGATGCACTGAGTGAAACACAGGTTTCTTCCTGTTAAAAGGGAGTTTTTCCTTCCTGCTATCACCAAGTGGTTGATCGGGGGTGGGGAGTTCGGGCTGGGGGGGCCCGGTTGTTGGGGGTTTTCTCTTTTTATTCAGTTTCAATTTAATTTTATTCACTGTTGTGATTTGGCAAAGTCATGCAACAGTGAAGAAAACTGAATTGAAACGGTATAAAAATGTCACAAGGTCTAGATTCAGAGATTCTGTGTAAGATTAAACATATTTCTTTTTAAGTGTCAATACGGTACGGTAATATCCACCTAATATAACAGTCATTTTCCAAATCACTACAATGGCACCTGTTAAAAAGGAGTTAAATAACCTGTAAAGATACTAATTTCTTTTTTATTAAAACATTTTTTTTCTAACATTTCAATTCTAGGACTCTGTTTTCCCATTCGGCTCTCATACCGTCTGCCTTTTTTTTTGGAGCATGTGCTGCGTCGCAGTCATTTGATGTACTGACTAAAAAGGCACTTATGATGCCTTAGGTGAAAACATGCAGTTCTTAAAAGGAACCAAAGACACACTGCATATCCTGAAGATTACTGTCATCAGAGTCTCAAATTGAATAAAATGGTACGTGTAACAGAACAGGAGAGAAACAGCTTCCTTTAAAGTCAAGGAGTCCGTGGAGGTTCAAAATAATATCCTCTCGGGAAACAAAAAGTTGAAGCTGTCACTAGAAATTTCTACTGCTTATTTCTGAAGAATTCAATCCACTTTATGCATGGTAATATTCAAATGTGTTGCACTTATGATACTAAAAATATAACAACTCAAGATTACATAAACAATTACTGTATTTTTCTGCATGACAATTGATCATCAATAGAAAATTTACAAAGCAACTATACAATACAGCTAAACAAATGGGTAAAATTACTGGTAATATGGAACCACTTCAGTGCAAATATAGTGCTTAAACTAGAATGCAAAAGACTATAATCTTAAAGCTCAGGGGGAATTTAATCAGATTTCTGCAAGGGGGTGGGGTGGGGGGGGTGGGGGGGTTCTTGCCCTAGATGATAAAGTGCTGTGAAAGAACTGAACAAAACCGAGAAATAATTATGTGTCCTTGGGGACTTGTCAGCTGCAAAAAAAGAAAAGAAAAAAAAAAGCTATCTGCAAATGGAGAGCAAGCAATTACAGTGTTACATATTCTGGTGAGAAGCAGGATATGGAACACCATTTGAAATTAAAGATATTGTGAGTTTGAAAATTGAAAAGCAAAGCAATTAGTAGTTGGTTGGTAGTCAGTTAAATCATTTATCCTGCCAAGAATCAGCTGGTGTTGTTATAAATCACATTCTCACTGCTCATGCCCACAACAGTGCCTTTCGGGATTGCAGTAAATGTGCCTTTAACACCTGGAAAGGTAAAAACTATATTAACTTCAGGTAGAAGGCCAAAATAAATCAGTTTCTAATATTCTGGAGCCCCTGTGGTATGATGTAACGGTAATACGAAGACAAAAGTGCCTATATTAGCACTGCTTGTGACGTTCAACATACTGTATGTTTTAAATGCAGCACTGATTAAACAAAACTTTAATCCGTGCTGAACTGTTGTGGTTCTATAATTCCCTTAAATTAACAAATGATGTGGTATTAAACAACACCCTGGACCACATTTCTACCCTGAATGTCCGGAGAGGTGACATGGGGATAAATCAGCCCAAACTCCTGGAGTCTGGTGCCAGGTGTTGTTTGTCTGCAGCCTGATTATACTGTATGTAGGTTATATGAGTAATGTGCAAAACTCTTGAGCCGCCCCTCATTTCTTTATGCAGTACCAGTCAAAAGTTTGGACACACCTTCTAATTTAGTGTTTTTTTCATTATTTAAAAATGATCTGCATTGTAAAACAACAACAATTGTAGTAAAAAAAAGTGTTAAATCAAAATATGTTTTATATTTTAGATTCTTCAAAGGAGGCACCTCTTACTTAGATGACAGCTTTGCACATCTTAGCATTTCCTCAGTCAGCTTTATGAGGTAGTCACCTGGAATGGCTTTCAGTTAACAGCTGTGCCTTGTCAATTATTAATTTCTGGAATTTTTTGCCCTCTTAATGTGTTTGAGACCATCAGCTGTGTTGTGAAAAGGGTTGGTATACAGTGAATAGCCCTATTTGAGTAATGTTCTAATCCATCTTATGGCAAGAATGACTCAGCTAAGTAAAGACAAACAACAGTCCATCATAACTTTAAGGAATGAAGGTCAGTCGGTCCGAAAAATTTCAAGAACTTTGAAAGTGTCCTCAAGCGGAGTCACAGCCTAACCCATGCATGTGTTTGGAGTGTGGGAGGAAGCTGGAGTACCCAGAGGGAACCCATACAAGCATTCATGGGGAGAACATACAAACTCCAAACAGAAAGGCCCCAGCCAACCAATGGATTCAAACCAAGGACCTTCTTGCTGTGAAGCAACAGTGCTACCCACCACACCATTGTGCTGCCCTCAACATTTGGTATGACCACCATTATTCTTGCCTACGAGAGCCTGAACTCTCTTACCTGTAATTTATGTAGCCTTTTAAGACCTATAATAGAACAAGTCCACCAGACCATCTCTTTACAGTTATACATGCTGTAGTACCATGCTGTGGAATATTTCAACTCATTATACATCAATAGAATCTTCAGAACCCTAATTATAATAATACGTATGAAGGAAATCCATAGTAACTACAGAAAGTAGCTAAAAAGTGCACTAACCCACAAAGAAATTGAAAAGAGTTTTCTGCATCTACATACCATGCTAGATACAGAAATGCCATAGCTGTACATGCTAATGCACACGATAAAGCGCATGGAGTACGTTTTGTTGTTAGCGCTTTTTATGCAATTTTTGCGAACCCGTTAGAGGAAGGACACAGCACTCTGGGACACGTTGAATGCATGACATGTAAGTGTAAATCCTCTGGTTTTATATGCAAGAAGAATTATTGCTCTATCGTATATGTGGTTGCAATGCCACTGGCATTTAAAAGCAGTTAGCAGTTGGGAGCACCGGCGCAGCGCTCCAGGCTTCTTGAAGGACATTCAAAGCTCTTCTTCGGATGTTGGCTGCATTTTGTTCGATTCTCTGTGAAAATGATCCCACGCTTGGGGAGGCCAATCCACGACTGATCATGTTCCATTGTAGGTTTTTTTTTTCTATCCAGGCATGCTTTTACTCTACTGGCAGTGTGTCTGGGATCGTTGTCATGCAGAAAAAATAAGGCCACTGCCAATCAGATGCTTTCCAGATGGTATTTGCAAGGTGGATCAAAATCTTACGGTACTTTTTTGCGTATTTAAGTTCATCCATTTTGACAAGATCCCCAACACCACTGGCTCCGTGCAGCCGCAAACAGAGCCTTCACTGTGTTCTACAGATGGCTGTAGATACTCGCTCTCTCTCGACTTCCTCCCCCACATATCGGTGATGATTTGACCCCAGAATTTCAAATCTAGATTCACCACGCCTGTTATCACTGATTTTCAGCCCAGGTCTTGTGTAATTTGGCATACCTCAGCCTTTTCTCCATGTTTCCCTTATTTCAGAACGGCCTCTTGACAGCCACCCTTCCAGTGAGACCATTTTATCTTTGACTGACAGCTAAGATGTAATGGCTGAAAGAAGCGGAGTGATGACAAGGAAACAGCTTGTTATAAAACAGGTTGATCCTGTTAAAGGATGGCAGCTGCAATGACTTCATTTAGTTAAGGTTTAAAATACTGTCAGGACAAACAGCTCATTTCTCTCGCTAAACAGGACATCTCCACGTAAACATGCCGGATCTTGTCAATGCCAGTTGGCATACTTCCTGTAGTGGAAATAAATGATAATGTTAGTCGATTCATCAGGCTTCAAATGTGGTTAATAATAATCACTGCAACACTATGAATGTGAATATATAGTAACAGATGTATCACTTTGTAACTGAACTATAACACCTAAAATCAGAATCAAATCATTCGGATACCTGAGAGATTTCCAGTCCCGAGCAATGCAAAACTATGAGGAGTAATTTTTACAAAAGGAGGAGTGACTCAAACAAAAGCTTCTCCCCAAAGTTTTAACGCAACCATCTGCTGCCCATTCTGACGTGGCCACAACCATAAAGATAATACTGCGGAAATATTTTTCACCGTGCAGACATGACGTACTCGGTTATAGAATTTTGGACTTTAGAATATACACATGCTTAAACTAAACTACATACTGTAAACTAATTATGCATTAATAATTAAACAAACTGGTTACTGGTTAAATTAATCAGAGCTAAGCATTATATACATTATATGAGTATGATAGACTTTAATTTATGTAGAAACGCCGAAGAACCATAAAGACTTTTAAATAGCAACAGCCTAATATTCTCATTGATGCCACATAAAACTTGCAAATGTCAATGGATGCCTCAGAGCATCAATCCAAATTCACTGAACCGGGTAGTTTATCCATGCAACAACACGTGCTGCACTCACAGTTAAATTATGAAAAAAGCTGAAACTTCAGGATTTGTAGCTTTATGTGTGACCTGTGTTAAATCAATGGTGTGAGCTACCACATGGCTCAGTAACTGTAACACAGTAAATTAAATATTTTTTACCTTGTCGTCTTTCCCTGTATGAAACAGTGTGATAGGTTTAATTGCATCTAGCTTGCTGATGCTAGTAAAATAGCGTATAGTCTGCCAGTGTAGCCATAAGTCTTTCACTGGTTTTAATAGCTTTGACAAGACATGCATAGACTAAGAGTCCACGCTATATTTTCTCCTTCATGCAAATCAGTAAAAGCAACTGTTGTTCCAGATTTATTAGCTCCAAGTCACACATGAGCAGCTTAGTTTCACTCATTATGGAAGAGTGATGCAGACACACCTGCGCTTAAGTACCAACAAGGACATTGCTCACTACATCAGGGATTTAAGACAGTACTATAAAATACCGTGTATTACTGCGTAACACAGTATTACCACTTAATGCAAAAGTAGTAAAGCCGCAGTGGCTGTGAAGTACATAACAACAGTGGTGATTAAGCTGCTGACATTACAATTAACAGTCATCCAAATATTTACTGTTTCTGCTTCCTTTATAGAGAGGCCATACACTCAGCAGCCACTTTTTTAGGTACAAGCTGCTGAGTGTTGTGACTGTGTTGGACCCCTTTCTTTGTGATGCAGATTCAAAAAGGTGTTGGAAACATTCCCCAGTGATTCTGATGCATATTAACAGCATAACACAATTGATGCTTGTTGTACATCTATGATGTGAAACTCCTATTCGACCACATCACAAACGGTGCTTTTGTACTGAGCTCTGGTGACTGTGGAGGCTGCTTGAGTGCAGTGAACTCATTGTCATGTTCATGAAACCAGGTTGAGATTATCTGAGCTTTGAGACATGGCACATTATCCTGCAGGAAGCAGCCATCAGAAGATGGGCACATTGTGGTTATTAAGAGATGGACATGGTCAGCAACAATACTCGGACAGACTGTGCCATTTAAATGATGGTCAGTTGGCACTAAAGAGCCCAAGAAAATATCCCCTACTACACCACCATCACCAGCCTGAACTGCTGTTACGCCACATTCTGAGCCTACCGTCCGAATACTGCAGCAGAAATTGAGACTCATCGGACCAGGGAACATTTTACCAATCCTGGGTTGTCAAATTTTGGTCAGCCTGAATGAATTGTGGCCTCAGTTTTCTGTTCTTAGCTGAGTGGCACCCAGTGTGGTTTTCACTGTTGCATTCCTATCAGCTTGAAGCAGTCTGGCCATCTCCTCTGACCTCATCAACAAGGCATTTTTACACAGAGAACTGCTAGTCTAGAGCTACAAAGTAGAGAAAGGCAGCCTAAAACCACAGGTCATAATGCTGCTACTAAAGTTACAGTCAAGTACTTAATTTTAACTGCCTGGTTCATGATTTGGATACATTATCCAAAATTAAACACTGGAAATTAAACACTTTATTATATAATAACTATAATAAAGTGCCTTCAGACAGCTGTTGTCATAGACAGCTACTGTATGTAAATAAAGCTGAATATCTGAATTAAATCATGTCATGGATTAAAACAAGGTTAAAAAGTATGTTGAGTCAGTTAAAGCATACATACATACAAGGTTATAAAAGGTCATTCTCTTTTCCCAGGAAAACAGTATTCCTAAATCAGGACAAATACAGCAGTCAAACAAATAAAAAAAAAGCTTTTTTTATTTGTTTGACTGCTGAAGGCGACAGGCACTTGCTGCTGTCAGCTGTCACCTTCATCTGATAAAAGCAATGACCCTTGCAGATCCTGCTGATCCCTATCGTTCAGCGGGAGAAAAATCAGACACACTCATTGTTGCTGAAAGGCCTGCACCTGCTGCATTTCAGGGAGCTCCAGAGCAACGCCATCGGTGATCGTTTCAGGTCTCAACGCCGCCTTCATGATAACATCAACAAAGCAGGCAACAGCCATTTTATACTTGGACAAAGAACAAAAAGCCAAACATTCCCGTTACCTTGTCTTTATTTCGTGTTTCAGACTATTAGGCTGGGAGTTTACTTTAATGTAGATCACCTTTCTATAATAGGCTACTCTAAATTATTATGCCGCATGCCAACAAGGGACACGCGCATGGCTCTGAGACAAGGGACTTAACATGCAAACAAAACAACAACGGAGGTGAAGGTGAGGCTAAAGCAGGATGACACGTTTCAAGTTAACAGAGGTGAGACCTGGAAAAACAAACACGGGGAAACACTGAAAACTCATCTGCTTGCATCAGGTCGTCGGGCTGACACTGCACAGGACACAACATCTGAGTCTCGTGGGGCTCTGTCTGCAGCCTCTGGGCTACGGTGTGAAAAATTAATTAGAATAACATACAGCAAGTAGGTGAGACATTCGTGGGTGCTCGAGTAGATGGGCATGATTAGCCATAGCTTGTAAGATTAATGAAGACCTTCACAGGAAGATTATATTGACTGAAGCTGATTATGCTTGAGACCATTTATTCAGTGGAATATCATTGCAGATGGAACAATCCATACATCATATGCAACCTCACTTCACCTCATATCACAGTGGACTACTTACTAAAATCCAGTCTTTCCTCATGATCCTTGGTGTATGATGGGGATTGCATGAGTTGCTTCAACCTTGCCACAGTAACAATGAAACTGCAGTGGTGGTGTATGATTTATGGCATTAATGTGTCATACCTCCTGATGGAAAGTGTGGGAGTAAATCCAGCATGCTGCTTTTACTTGCATTCATGTTTTTCAACATAAAATTCATACTGGAGATACATCATAATCCTACAAAATAAATAAATAAAGTCAGCGGTTATATATGTTTTCTTTATGGTTGGACCAGAGATAGACCCCACTGTCATGGGTTTGCAGGATGAGGACCCAAATGCAGACTCTTAAGACAACAGAATAAACTGAAAACTTTTATTTAAACTGGTGAAAAAGCCCCAAAATCCCAATAACAAAGTTCATAAAGGACTCCAGCAATTCAGGCAGGGAAGACACCGTTATATAAACACAAGAGGGAAATATTAGAGGACGTGAATGCAGCGTGGGTAAATGAGGCACAGGTGCACAGACTCTAGGTAACGAGAAAAGGTGGAAATACAACTAAACACACAAGAGACAAAGGAGTACCAAAATAAAACAGGAAGCAACAAACGGGAGAGAAACGAGCACTTAACGAGAAACAAAAGGACACTGTGGAGGCAACACTACACAAATCAATAATCGAGATGTAAACAGAACACAAAGGTAACCACAATTATAGACTAAAGCTAAAATACAAAACTCAAAGAATCATAAATTTTACAGAAGAGTCTCGGGACACCGCGTCCACATTTACTGTATTCAGTACAGTTTAAATGTGCAGGATTGTGATGACTGCTTATTGCTTATGATTAACTGACTGTACCATTTGGGTTACTGGAATGCTGGGATAGTGGAAGATGCAGTTAACCTGTTATTTAATCGGAGTGTCACATTTTACCAAAGTCCCATATCTGAAAGTTTATTTTTCAAGGTATACAATTACAGCAATCTACATTCACTGCGTGGTCCGGCTCTGTGTACTGCATGCAAATACTCATTCGTTTTCCCATACACAGCCATATTTCTGTCATCTGACTCTTTTGCCCTTGGTGAAAATTACTTCATGCATCACTTATACAGCACTACACATCTATATTCCCTGCAACCCACTTTTCATATTGAGATACCTCTGAGTTAACTAAGGGAAAGCTGAATTACCATTCCACACTTAACACCCCAAGAAATATTACATTTCAATCAGCGGTGGACTGAGGTGGAGAAAAAAAAAATAGCCTCAGACATCACGCCTGCCCAACCCACTTTGTTAGTGCCCTCTCCCTTCTATGTGATTTAAATATCCACAGAATAAAAGGGCCGGACAATGGAGAGAGGCACAGGGGAAAGTAAAATAGAGTGGAGCAACTACGGTCTTCAAACTGAGCATTTTCTGTTCTTGTAGAGAACAGTAGGTCAAAAATCCATTATACAAACCATTGTGTCAAAAGTATTATAATAGACAAAGACGGCATCACACCCGTGGGAACAGCTGCTCATGGCTCCTGCTGCTGATAATATTGAAAACCAGTTTGAAGTGTGGCGCTCTTCCTAAAATGTGACATATCTCTGATAGCTGTGAGTGCTAAAAGCATACTCAGTGCTGTTCTGACTAAAGTGGAAAACTACTACTCGATCCAACATTAGTTAAAGTGTTGTATAAAGTGAACAGAGTCCACATGTGTAAAATTCCACTTCAACATCATTACGACCAAAACTATTTGCTTGAGGACAGTGCTGACGTACAATTAATTCAATTTTATTTATATAGGGTCAAATCACAACAAACAGTAGCTGCAAGGGGCTTTATATAGTAGGTAAAGACCCTACAATAATTACAGAGAAAACCCAACAATCAAACAACCCCCTATGAGCAGCACTTGGTGACAGTGGGAAGGAAAAACTCCCTTTAAACAGGCAGAAACCTCCAGCAGAACCAGGCTCAGGGAGGG
>JASGAU010388517.1:0-41806 GCA_030220045.1 Australoheros facetus
AGCTGTAATTGCAGCAAAAGGTGGCGCTACAAAGTATTAACGCAAGGGGGCCGAATAATATTGCACGCCCTACTTTTCAGTTTTTTATTTGTTAAAAAAGCTTGACACATCCAATAAATTTCATTCCACTTCACGATTGTGTCCCACTTGTTGTTGATTCTTCACAAAAAATTCAAATTTTATATCTTTGTGTTTGAAGCCTGAAATGTGGCAAAAGGTTGAAAAGTTCAAGGGGGCCGAATACTTTCGCAAGGCACTGTAACTCCTTCATTTCCATCTAGTCAGGTTGAACTTGTTGGACAATGAGCAATCAGGTTCAAACGCTAATTCTAGTGATGCAAGTGGACTGGAATATAAGAAACATTTATTGATCACCTGTGTCATTTCTGATGCATTGTATACAGCACAGACCTCTAATGAGGACAGGTATTTGGGTTGTATGCGCAAACTAAAATACAAGGGGGGTTAAAACTGAGTTATATTTTCTGCATCTGCAAGTCTGCTACAGTCCACTTGGGCAATGAGTAATGAGCACAAGTTGCTGTGCCAAAGTCTGTGTGCCTACTAGTTTTTTGTGACTCTGCAGACTTGGCCATGGAGACATTTGGCTAAAATGCACCAACTACACATCAAGCAGACTTCAGTGACGTATAACAGGAATGAGTCATCATCTACAATGTCTGCAGCTGTTCACGTCCTCATTCGCAAAACAGTATAACCCCCACATTACTGTGTGAAAGGCCTAATTTGTATAGCTGTGTGTGTGTGTGTAATTTACCCACATTACAAAAACACAGTATGACATACTCAAGATAAGTAAAAAAAACCACAAAAAACCCCCCCTGCATATATTGTATTCATAATATGGATGAATGGATTCAATTTGGAAAACTGAAGTTTCATTTTGAAAAGCTTTCTCTCTCCGTCAGAAGCTATATTAATGACAAATGTAATGATGCAATGCAAAAGTAATCTGTGCTGAAAGGCATGTTACCCTCTTTTGATCTTGAACATATACAGTACTGTGCAATAGTCTTGGGCCATCCCTCATTTTTGCTTGGAAATAGGTGCAACAATTTAAATGAGGTAAAAAACTAAATTTGTACAATTCGAACAAGCTTGAAAGTTAACATTTGATATGAACACCTTTATTCTTATGTTTTACACATGTTTGTAGACACTTCCTGTTGTACCTCTCTTCTGATTTCCTCCATACACACTGATGATGATTCAATAAAAAATTTCAAATTTGGATTCATCACTTCATCAGACCTCTTCCCACCAATTTGGCATACCTCAGCCTCTTCTCCCTGTTTCTCTTCCTTAAGAATTGTTTATTGAGAGCCACCCTCCCACTGAGACCTTTTCTGATGAGGCTTCAGTGAACAGTAGATAGATAAACTGTTATGATCCTGGGCCGTTGGCCCAGTGCACCTTATGTTTCTTTGAGTTGTGTTTTGAGTTAAGAATTAGGATTTTAGTATATCGTGGTTTTCTGTTATACTCATCGGTGTTATTTCCCATGTCCTCCTGTTCTGTCATTGTTCCAATGTTTGTTTTGTTCTCATGTCTTAGTCTCTTGTGTCATGTCTTGTGTTTAGTTTGTCTTCCTGGTGTTTCCCTGTGTGTTGTGTTTAGATTTCTGTTTTGCTCATGTTTAGGTGTCCTCTGTGTCAGTCTGTGTATACCATGTTTAGTTAGTTCCTGTTTTATTGCGACAGTCTTGTCTCCCCTGTACTCCCCTGTTTATTTTTGCTTCCCCTTGTCTCGTTTCTGAAATGATGTTCAGCTGTAATCCCACCTGTTGTCACTCCCCTCATTACCAAGTGTGTATATATTGTCTGTGTTCTTGTTAGTTACTTGTCAGGTCGTTGTGTGATGTCCTCTGGTCCTGCTGTGTGTCTCATGTTTTATGTCTATGCCAAGTAGTCAAGTCTAGTTTTGGAGTTGAAGTTTTTGCTGGAGTACAACAAGGATGGGCTGGACCGGAGCAGTCCAGCCTGTCCTTGGGTATCCTGCTTTGGAGTCCTCTGCCTTTCCTGCCACAGCAGTACATGGCATAAACTCAAGGGCCAGATGCATCTCTCAGGTCCTGTGTCAGGTCCGCCCTCTTTTTAAAGAGATGACTTTCAGATACTGTTCACATGCTGTAGATCATTTTTTAGGTCTTACAAGTCTTCTTTCATCCTTCACTTTTCCAGGTTCCTCAAATTTTTGAGGGACACACTGCATAAGATGAGGACATATGCCGAATTTTCTGCTAATAGATTTTTGGGAATCACCTTGTTAATGCAAAAATTCAGTTTCATGTCTGTCAAACAGTTCTTTAATAGAAGAACTAACTAAAAAAAATGGAGCAAATTGTGCAAATCCTTGGCTAAGTTGTGTTGCTAAGTGGCTTAACAAATAAAAAAATAATGAAAAAACATTCCTCTGAAAAGGTCTAGGACTAAAAATGAGTGAAAAAGCAGCCAATGTCCAAGGAAAACTTTGAAAGACCTTCAGAAAGCGTGAAGAATTATTGCTCAAGACCACTTAAACAATTACAAGAAAGTCTGGGTCCTTGGAAGCAAAATTAAAAAAAGATTTGGCTCAAGATATTTGCACAGTACTGTATCATCTGTCACTTCCATCTCCTCCTCATAGGCCTCTGCACTCTGCATCTGTGTGAATTTCAAAATATACTTCCTGACAATGCCAACTAAAATATATCTACTTTTATATTACCTCAAAGATGTGTGTGTAGATGTTCTGTAAATTCCATTCAAAGCACTATTACGCTGCACTGTAAAATAGTTGAGTGTGGCACAATGTTTGACATCTCTTGTGTGTCAGTATAGTTTGCTGGTACAGTCTGGATTAGCAGGGTGAATGTGGTGCTCGGAGGCGATGGAGCTGGAAGGTGTGTGAGGTCATCTGGAGTTCTGTATGATAACAGTTTAGTAAACCACTTTGGTAAGGTTTCATTCAGCTCGCATTCCTTATGAGCAAGCACGCAAACTGAAGATCTCAGCTTTGGCACAGATACTCAGTTTAAGACGTGAAAAATGAAAGCTCACCGTGTGTGTTTTCCATCAGTGTGGGACTGTTTAGACATAGTGTTTACTTTCTGCGTGTACTGTCAAATGGACATGTGCATACAGAATACTGCATATAGCATACATGGAAGCTGTATGTGTGTGGATATTTTAAGTGACAAATTAAAGGAATAACCTGAACACTAAACAATCACAGTGAGGTGATCTGGTGGCTCTGTCGTGCTACAGGATGCATTTTGCTCAACTTGTTTTGATCCTCTTGATTCCTCAGAATGATCACCTTTAGCCTATAACGACCACTCACATCTGCCCTGATGTGAGTGGTCTCTTCATCCAAAGAACACAAAACAAACTGAATGGTTTGTTGTTTATGAAAATAATGTGAATCATGCTTCAGCTGTCACAGTTATCAGGCCTCTATAGAGGATTTTGGTAAGATATGTTTGGACAATCAGAGCCAAAGAGCAGTGAAGACATTCTCGAAGTATGTGGTAGCTAATGCCTTGCTAAGATAGTCACTGTTGGTTTTTCCTTTGATTTGTCACCCATTTGTACATACATCATACTCTGTATGTGTGTGTGTAAGTGTGTTTCTAACCAATGCAGACGCAGGGCATGAAGGAAAGCTGACAGCCCCTCCATCACGAGCAGAATAGCAACCGTGAGAGTGGCGAAGAATGAGAAGATGATTGACAGACCGAAGAACCCGCCCCCGCTTCGAGAGGAGAGACCAAGGTGCATCACCATGGACCAGAGTACCTCTGACAGCTCTGCGCACACACAGTAATGACAACAAGGTTTGCAGAAAAATATCACGCCAGGCGTCGTTGAACAGCCAGCACTGAATCCATATTTTGAATATTTTTGCAGAATATTTATTATAAAACATGAATTTGTGCATGGAAGCCTGTACTAACGTGCATGAGCCAGGCTGAGGGCCCAGAGGCGGAGGTAGGAGGCTGTGTTAGAGATGCACCCCAGACAGTACTCTATGGTGTGGATAGCCTGGTGGACAGCTACATCGCCAAAATCAAACTGTGGTAAGAAAAACAAAACGTCAGCACAATCAGCATGATCACAGAGTATGTATACACAGAAGAGGTGTGATCAAAAAGCTCTAGAAACTGGCCAAAAAACCCTGACACATACCTATTATGACTTTGGCCCAAATCCACTTCAAGATCAACTTCTCATATACCTCTGATATGCTGCTTATATTTTTAGATCACTTCCTAGATATCCTGTTCCCCGTGGACTCTAAATGTGCACCGACAGCAAACGTAACCTTCTATTTCAAACAGACCCAAACCTCTGTGTGGTTATGAGAGATTAGCCTGAGGCCCAGCATTTTTCAGGGCTCCTTAGATGAAGAATCCACAGTTTCCAAACTCTGAGACAGCACATCAAGTGAGGACTTGATAGAAGTTCCACAAAAATAACCTGCTTTTTTTCATCATGGGCCCATTCCAAGAACTTTCTAACCACACCTTACATTTTTTGAATGTATTTTGAACATGTTTATCAACTGCATTGTTTTGAATTTTACATTTAGTTCAGGAACCCAGAGCATGCTACTTTAGCTCAGCTATTAATGAAAATAGTTGTTGTAACCTTTGTTTAACCAGGAAAGAATCACTCAGCACATAAGAAATTCATATCAACATAACTTAGCAACAGGAGCACGTAAAACAAACACTTGGAGACTTATTACTAAGTGACGCCAATCCAAACAGCTGTACTGTCAGTGTGGCATGAAGAGTGGAAATTCCTTAAACTACTTCTTTGATCATGTTAATGAGGAGCTGTTTTAACCTTTGACCCCTGCCTGTGACTTCTCTGATAAAGCAAAGAAGTGTGGCACGTGTTGAGTTTTTTTTTCTTCATCGCCAACAAGATCACAGCCCAGAGAGATGTTTGTTTATTGTAAAGCCAACACACTTCCTCCGTTCTCTCCATCCCAGAGCAAGACTAGCCTTTCCTGTCTAACGTGAGCTCGGAGGGGGAAACATGGGAGTCAAATGTTCTGTGTAGCTTTTGTTTGGTTTTGCTTGGCGCTGATCTGGTTTCCTCTTTCCATGCCTCCCTTTTGTCCTTGGACCGGCGAAATAGAGTTCATGGAAGCAGGAGTCATTGTTCCCATTCAAAGGATCTTCGACAGAAGCGGCTAATGAAAACAACACTATGAAGGCTAACATGCCATAATGGCAAAAGACACAGAGGCAAGTGAATGATTACAAATGCTGTGCCTATTTCACTGGGTAAGAGGCAATTACTTGCAGTACAGCCTTTCCCACTTTCTGTCATACACATACCTTCAATCGCATATGGAATTAGCAGTTAAAACATTAGGGAGTAAAAGATGTTTAAAGAATTCAACAAGTGATGGAAAAAAAACTACAATTTGATGCAAATAGTAAGCAAAAGATCAGGCAAGGCAGCATTCAGACATGCTAAGAAAATGTTAAACTCGGAATCTTACCGGCTCTTCCTCTGAGTGCTTGAAAGTAAGCAAAGGCGGTAGGTTAGCGGTAGAAAGCACTTCAGAAGTTTTCACCCTGCTCTTGGATTGCCTGCATTGTCTTGCAAGACACATCAACCAAACACCCACAGTTACTGGGTCACAGCGAAGGAAATGTGATTCAAGGCAGGACTGGGCAGGTACAATCATCAATTTCTGTCATGTTTTATTAACAGCAAGCTGTCTGGCAGTACTGGACGACACACAGAGATTCAATATTTTGCCCTTCTTGGAGCACCAGTTGAATTTAATCACATCACATCTTAATATGAGTTCTGAACACTCGTGTCTTACACATTACTGTTGTGCTATATGGATTTGAAGGAGTGATGGGTCACTGCAATGTAATCTAAAAATCAAGTAAACAGTCATGGTGAAAAGAAATGACACCTTCTGTCCATTCTATGGTCTAACATATCAGGACATAATAAAAACAATTAGGTCTCTCTTAAAATGAGGTAACTCTTAAAATGAGGTAAACACCTCAGATGGCCAACAACACACGATATATTACACCAGTGTCATTTTTTATTTAAAAAAACAAGCCAAAAGGGAGTGTGTAAAAAATTAAGCACAGCTTATAATTCAGCTTGTGAAATCACTTTCAGCAGCACTAACTTGAAATCACAGTTTTCTTCATTACTTTATCAGTGTTGTTAAATAAATGTATGCAATATGTCATATGGATTTGTATCATGTGTTGATATGTAAAACCTTAAAATTTAAAGTGGGTGAACTTTCTTCTTACCATGACTCAATCTCCCCCAAAGTCCAGGACAGATACCCATTTCTGTTAGCGTTAGCTTAACTTCAAAAATGTTTCTTATGGTATGTGAGAGTTACATTGAAATGGACCTACCATGCTTTTCCTTATTTCCTGTGAAATATACTGTTAAAAGGTTTGAGTCTCATATTAAATAAAGTCTGTTTCAACTATTGAGGTCAGATTTTCTTCAAGTAATCCTTGTAGAACAAAACAGTTTGCACACTGCTGTGACCACATCACAATAATATATCTTTAATATAAAGCAAAAACACTCATTTGTAAATCAAAAATATGTCATTGATTATGATTTCCTTAAAAAAATCTTCTGTAAAGAGACCAGTAAAAAGGGCAGTGGTGAGAAAGATAAGCTTCTTGGTTTATTTTAGCCCGTGTGTACCTGAAATAACGAGCTACTGCCAAATTAAAGCAGCCTGGTACTGTATAATAGTATTCCCATCTAGAAGCTGGAATTGCATTTGTTTAAATTGCAGAGGTTCAAGTAAAATTTTTCTCTTAGTCGTGCCTCATCATCTGTAATATAGTGAGAACTCAGGAAGCAGTCAGAACCCACATGACAGTAAAACCATAATTCACATTTTTATCCTACTAAAATACTCAAAATTTGAAAATGAAATGAAAATAAAAAGAAAAGAAGCATCTGTGAGAAGATGACATTTGAAATTGATGAGACTCACCTCATCACCCTCTTCCGAGTGCTGGGAGAGCTGGTCGTGGTCCATGATGCCAGCTTCGTCTTCTGTGGGCCCGTTGCCCACCCGCACCCCTCCAAACTTCTGCGTGCCCTGTTGAGTGAGTCCGGTGCATGATGAGGACACGCCTGTTTGCTCTAAAGACTGCTCTAGATTCTCTGCAGGGGTTTCTTCCCTCTTCTGCGACTAGATACAAAAGCCACAAAAGCTGTGTCTAGCTTAAAGCAAGCCTTAGGATGACGCTTCCTTCTTAATTTACCCCATTTTGCAGGTAAAACAGGACACCCCCACAGTGAGTGAAGACCTATATTCTAAAAAAATTTATATAACCACCACCTTATCAAGTATAACTGCTCAGACTGCAATGACGAATCATTCACTGAAGAGCAAAATACTCTGAAGACTCCATTTATGTCAAGCTAACTGTAGCTGTAGAGCTCTGGAGGCTAACCTTTGATCTTGTCATCATTTCATCCTATTAGGTATGACACTGTGCCATAATTTCTGAAAAAAATCTTGAGGCATGGCTAAAAGTGTGTTTTGTGAAGTTACAGTAACCTTGACTTCTGAACTTTTGACCAGCAAAATCTATTCAGTTTATACATGAGTCCTATGACATACATTTGACCATAAGGCAAAAATATGTCTTAAATATATAAAAATGTAAAAAATTAAGAACATAAACTGGTTCATTTTAAAGGATCTTGCATAACTGTAGAAAATAGTTGTTCCAACTGATACCATGAACTTGCAGCTCGTGCTCTTGCACCGTGTGTGAGCTAGCATTGGCCAAAACAGTGATGAAACATACAAAAGACTGTTCTGCACAATTATGTTGAACCATTGTGTATGTATTGGCTACCTGAGCATCAGTATAATTACAACAAAGTTATAAATGTGACAAACCAACCAATGCCAGATATATGTTGACAATTTGCACCTTGAGGCAACTGTTTATTATGATTTGCGCTCTTTAAATAAAATTGAACTGAATTGAATTACTGAAGAATGCAAATGTTGGTAAGATATCTTTGCTTTGTGCCGCAACATGATTTACTGATGGCTGAAATACCATTTGATATACATAAGCTTTACATAAGCTAGTGTCATCTAACACTAGCTTATGTAAGCTAGTGTGTCATTTGGCAAACTAGCCAACTATCTCCATCCAGATATAATTTTACTAGCAATAATGTTAGCAAGCAAGATATAGTTACCCAGCTAGCTGTAACATAGCTAGCCTACATGAAGTTGGGAGGGAGGATTAATAATGTGGCAGCACAGTACTGCAGTAGTAAGCACTGTCACCTCACAGCAAGGAGGTTCTGGGTTCAAATCCACTGGTGCCTCCAGTTTACATGTTCTCTCTGGGTGCTCTGGCTTCCTCCTACAGTCCAAATAATGGATGTTAGGTTAACTGGCTGTGGTGTGAATGTAAGTATTAATAGCTGTCTGTGTTAGCCCTGTGTTAGTCTTTCGCCCAATGACAGCTGGGTCAAGTGGAAAACAATGGTGTTACAGGGTGGGAATCGATCCAATCTTATGACAGCTGTGTTCTGCTGATGATGACCATAGTTTTCCACTGATGGTCAAACGTCCATTTTGCCAGACAGTTTTGACTTTCTTTCTTCTGGCCAATTTTACCTAATTAACTGATACCAGACAGTAGAAAAGATGGACGTACATTTCAGGGTCAACTCCTGTGGTTGAAAAAAAAAAGGTCTATAGGGAAACGGCTCTTGGACCTGACTTCTCTGAGCAAATTTCTTATTAGTCACTCAGTCACTCATTTTGGGTCAAATAAATAATGTTAATGTTTTACTAAATAAAATAAATAAAATAAATTTTGATTATTCCATCAGAAAGCAGGATTATTCAAGATATGACCACTGGTATGTCTGAAGAAGGGCAGGTGTGCCCAAAATGTCACATTGTGGTAATTGTATTAAAGTTATTTAGGAGCTTTCTCTGGTGTGCAGACTCTACTTTTTCTTTTTTATATGACCTGTTAGTACAGCATCCAGTTTTTTTTTAATATATATATATTTTTGGATTGTGCATGTCCTTATTATGATCACTGGCTATCCAATGAGCATACACACTCACAGTCAGATCCACCCCTTGGCTGTCACATCCAGTTTCAAAACACCAAAATGGCAACAGCAAAAATGCTTAGCCTGAGACTTCATAACCAGTGGGTGACATTGATCTTTTATAATATCTATGCGTGATACCCAAGGTAGCAGCTAGCTGGCCAACCTTTGCTTGCTTGCTTATATAATCACAAGTGTTTGTTTTGTTTATGAGGAGCTTATGTTTGCGTCTGTGTTGCGCCGACAGCCGACTGTTTGTTGCTATTAATAAGTGGGAACTCCTTTTTTAAACTTATGTTTGCCTCTCTTCAGGGAGCAGGAGAGAGGCATTTAAGCAAAGTGCTCTGTAGTGAAAAACAACCTTAGTCCAAAACCTAGAAATCACTCCACAAGCTTTTAGAGAGAACTAAGCGAGTGAGAGTTACGTGACGGTCTGTTCCAACATTGTCAATAAAAAATTTAATAAAAGAAAAAAGTTGTGTAGTTCAAGTTTACCTTTCTCCTGTAAAGTGTGAACATGCAGCATTGCTAAAGCAAATCTATTCTACTAAAGGTAAAATCGGGTCCTATATTTAACAAAGCTGTGACAGTTCAGCAGTAAATAGCTGAGAGTCATTGTAAATGTGACAATAATTCAGTTGTAACTGCTCTTCAGTTGAATGGGATTCACACCCAGTGAGAGATGTATGAGAGCTCCAGGTGGCGTATCTACCGAGGTAAAATTCAAGTAATGGATGTGTATCACTTTGGAGTGAAAACCGCCAAATACATGGTTACTGGTGTCCTCTATCTGTAAAGTATTTCTTGTAAATTTCCCACCAAAATGTCAGCGTTTCCAAAGCTGGCTTTAAGCATTTTTCATGGCAACACAACCAACCACAATACACAATACAATGTGCATTGAAATGAATGACAGGAGTAAAAAAAACAAGGTTATATCAAAGGTTATAACTGGTACTTAAAGTTGAAAGTAAGGTTATAGATGGGATCAGATGCACATACCAGGTGCTTTTTCCACAGGTGCTGACGCCGAAGCACCATAGTTTTCACAATCAGCATACAGGGAACACATGCAAGGGCAATCAGCACCAACAAAACCTGGATCACCATCTAAAGATTCAAACAGAGAGAAGTTAATTAGGAAACGAGAGTTCTACAAGCAGATCACAGTCTGAAACACCACTGCCTCAAACTGCAATTACAGAGCACAGCACAGCAGATTTTTCTCTGAGTCTAAACACGGATCATGTGACTGCAAAATATAAGCTTTGCTGTCTTTTAATCAACCCAAACCACCAAACAAAACAATACAAAACATGCTGCACTAGATAAGATCAAGCTAAAAATAACAACAGAAAAAAATCTACACTTGCAGTCTACCAACTCCTGCTGTGTACTCCTGCCAGAATGCTTTCCCCGGTTTCAATCTTCACCTTCATCTTGTAACAACAACTGATAATTAACACAAAGTAATGCAGTTTGTGAATTATTAGTCTAACTCAGTGGATACAATAATTTCTGATTAATGGCAGACTTTTTACTTTCTGCTTTGTTCTGCTTTTCTTTCCAACCTCACAAGGCAACCTACCTGAAACTATACAAACACACAATGGAAGAAGGTAAATCCACATACACTGTACACATACGGTTGACAGTTTACTGCTTCACCAACAGCCGATCATATTGCAGACACCCTGCATTGTTTTATTTTGGTATTAAATAATGGATGAGTAAAATGTGCTGGCACAGAATGCAACAGCTCAGCTCTCTCAGCAGTCAACATTTGGGTGTTATGGATAAACCAATTATTAAGATGCTGACAGAAATGTGATTCTAGCTTCTAACAAAGCTGTCTGGTCGAAATGTTCACAAGATAGTCCATAAACAGGTCAAGGGTAGGCAATTTAACATTCAGGTTTGAAGTAAATTATACTCTGGTATGCAATACTCTGGCAGCTCTGCTCCAAGCAGTTCCAGCAATTCAAATATCAATTTGAGGTGGTTGTTTTATTAGGTCTTAATGAAAATTTACAGAATCTCTTGACAGGAAAACATCTTCAGCTCCAGCTGGAGCTGTTAAGGTGTTGCAGCCAGTGTCCGAATTTACTGGTGGAGGGAAGAATGGACCCAGTTCAGTCAACAAATTCTTATCATCAGCCACTGCCAAAAAGCTGAAGATAGAAAAGATAATAGTTTCAATAACATAATAATGATACCGAGCACACTGCAAAACCCACAGTGAAGAACATCAGGAGGTGCAGGCTGGTGATTCTGCGATGGAACACCAACCTTAAAATCATAAATCTGTGAATTGGCCTCAAAGAAGCAATGCATCAGAGCAACGCATCGAAAATGACCCAATAATCTCTCTGAGCCAGAAGAACTACAAGAGCCCAAACATTTGCTTTGGGCTCTATTTTTTTTAGAGAGAAAAAAAAAAACATTGGTGCCCAAATTTATGCACAATACTGCATACACGCCAAAGCCTTTTGTCTCGCATACAGTTGTGGTCAGAAGATTATATCCACTCATCGTGGCCTCGAATGCCATGGTAATTTGGGGCTTTTAATTATTTCTTTGAACTGTTCTTTTACCTGGGTGGAAAGATGCACAGCATACATCTTGAATGATTTTAAAAACAAGAATTGGGTGCACAAGGTTGAAATTTTTTTTTTCTAATCCACAAAATTAAACATGCAACCTCAAATATATACATACATTCACTTTTAATAAGTGATGCTGCAGGTTCTACAATGTCTTTTAACTTGACAAGGCCAAGGCCTATTAATTTGTCATTAGTGATCATGATTGACTCCAACTTTTAGTTTCTCTTTGTCAGCATAAAAAAGATTTGCTTGACGACATTGAACTGACAAATACTCGGAACAACAGGAAAGTCCAAGGAAGATCTAAGAAGGAGAAATGTAGATTTACACAAGTTGGAAAGGTCTTGGAGCAATTTCTAAACTACTGCAGTTTCCAACAACAACCTTCAAGCCCCAACTTTAACCTTACTGTATGCTCAAAAGCTGGGTCCGTGTCTGGAAACCAATCAATTTAAATGAACTCTACCAATTCTGGCAAGACGAGTGGTCAAATATCCAGCCAGAATCATGATGGCTACCAAAACCGTCTGGTCGAGGTGTGACCACGTGGATCCATTTAACCAAATATTTGAGCCTGCATCTACACTTCTGACCCTGTGAGGATTAGAGAAAATTCAAAATCATTTAAAACTTGTGCACCCAATTCTTCTTTTTTAAATCATTTAAGATATGTACAGTCATGTGCAATCATTCCATCCTGGAAAAAGAACAGTTCAAAGAAATACTTAAAGGCCCCAAATTACCATGACACTCATGGTGACCCACGATGAGTGTATATAAACTTCTGACCACAACCGTACTGCAAGTGTTTCACTAACAAGAAAGCATTTGTACAGCCTGTTCATGTACAGTATATTTTAGGGTGGAACTACTTAAAATGGTGCCTCATGGTCAAAACAGCAACAAATGTTTTACAAGTTGGCGAGAACTGCGATGGATGTTCTTGCCAACTGTATCAAGTCAGTGCATGCAACTTCAGCGTTTAAACCCATTAGCTCCCAGCACTATAATGATCCTACTAAACAATGAGAGGTGATGTGAATACGAAAGAATTTCACGGTATATTTCAGTTTCATATAAAAGACTTTGAGGATGGGTGTTTGGTACCTTCACTTAATGTGCCTACCTCTACAAATATACATGGCAGGAAGATCTCAAGGTGAACCCTACGGAACAGGCTTCCACACATTTAATGAAACAGGAAACAGCTAATTTTCACCTTGATTTAGGACTGCAAAAGGTGAACTTAGGTAGGCTAAAAGTGTTTTAAGGTCAAACTCTTGCTTTTTCCACCAGGGTGGAATGGCCTGAATTCAAACTTCATGCAAAATACAAAATTCCACTAGGATTTTGTGTTTTTCTTTGTGTTCTACAGTTAACCTTGACCTCTGATTTCTGAAAAAATGTAAAGCAATGTAAAATAAAGCATATTTAAGTGTATATTTGAAGTCTCAGAGCTGCTATGCACTACTCTCACAGTGCTGAAACATGTTAGTGCGAGATGGAAGAGCTGGGAGAGGCAGAAGGGTGGGTAATGGAGGCAGCACCTGTCCCTCGTAGAGGCGTTTGTTGGTGGGGTCACCATAGTTGAAGAGACACATGTTAATGAAGTGGATGAGCAGGCTGGGAGCATCCTTGGACGTCAAGGCATCATAGGCTGTCCACTTGTAGAAGATCAGCAGGACAAGGTAGCCAAACAAGCTCGACATGAAGACGATCTCTGGGATGAAGCCCAGGAAAATGTTCAGAGGCTTCTTGAAGTACCTGCAGTGCAGTGAAGTCACACATGAACAGAAGAACAGCATTAGCTTCCAGGAAGTAATGCAGAAGCAAAGAGAGATGGCACTAGTGGCCAGAGCTCCATCAGAGTTATTTTATTTTATTCATATGGAAAAAACATAACCAAATTAGTAATAATTACAAGAAAACTATATACATTGCTGTAATGTTTTAGCATTGGGTATCAGCCCTGAGTGTGACTCTTACAGGTGGTTGAAGAGGCTGAGAGACACTCCAAATATCATGTGGATGACACCCAGGATCACAGACATCTTCATCTTAAATGAGTTGAGGAACGTCAGCTTATTGGTGGCAATATTCCAGATCTGCAGAGACCATGCAGAAGGGTTAAATGAAGGGCACACTCAGAGCAGTCTAAAAGGTCCCTGTCATGGAATCCATTTAAGGTACTCTAACATAACTATTTGCTCCTCTATGTTGCTTATCTTGACCACTCAGTGGTCTCTGTTTCTGTTTAGGATTTGGATTTTTAGAAAAAAAAAAAAAAAAGTAAAGTTTTTAGTTTATGACAAAGCTCTGGAGCTGGACACTGCAGTTTTCTCTCTAACATTCCCCAAGAAGGAAGAAAGTGTTTTTCCCAGACTGGGTTCAGGGGCAGATTAATCCAGTCTTGGTGTCATACTCATACTCTGTTGCAATGAGGACTAAAAGCTATCAAGCTCTAATGGGACAGATTGCTGCTTTGCTTCTTGATAATACAGAATATTGAGCAGAGTGTTTTGCAGCAGAGAAAACTGCTGTCAGCTATTTAATTTTATTGTTTTAGTGAGTACATGCATTGTTTACCGGGTCAATTCCAAGTGGATAAGGCCCATTGAACACACCAGGAACAGCAGGATCTAACTGTAGAACTGTATTTCCATCCAGTGTTTCAAACCTAGAACAGACAGAAGGCCAATGACTGAAGAGTACTTTCTTACTAACAATATACGCTGTAGGATACAGAAGGGAAAAAAAAAAACACATTTTAGAACATGCCAAGTGACCACTTGTGTCCTCTGAATATGTTACTCCAACCTCTGAATTTTGTGTTTTAGGTAATTTTTTTGGACTAGTTATTTGTATTCATACTAAGTTCTTACTTTACAAGTTGTGGCATTATTACCATTTGATCCTCTAGCAATTAATTAAGTTTCTGTGTTTATGTTATGATGATGTTCATTTCCTGCTTTATTTTGATAGTTGTCTGTTGGGATTAGTTTCAGTGCCTCATATTATTAACATATTATCCTTGATTGTCTACACCTGTGCTAGTTCGCACCAGCTGCCTCCACTTCCTTCATTACTGCGTGTGTGTAGCCTCAGTTTTGCCTGTGTTTTCTTACTGCTTTGTACTGTTTCCCTGAAAGCTGGTTCCCCTCTGTGTTTCCTGCATTTCTGGTAATCTGTGTTTCAGACTCAGTTTTTGCATCAGGTTTTAATTTATGTTTTGGAGTACCAGCCATAATACAGACTTGCCTTTTGTTTTAAACTTTGTGTCTGTGTCCTGCATTTGGGTCCTAACTAGCAATACTCTGAAATATGACAGTTTGACGTGTTCAGAAATGCTCTTCTGCATACCTTGGTTGTAATGCTAATGCTTGTAATGCTTGGTTGTTATTGCTACCTTCAAATCAGTTCAAAGCAGTCTGGCATTCTCCTCTGACCTCTGATATCAACAAGGCATTTTTGCCCAAAGAGTTGCTGCTCACTGAATATTTCCTCTTTATTTTGGACCATTCTCTATGAACCCTAGACATGGTTGTGTGGAAAAATACCAGCAGATCAGCAGTTTCTGAAATAATCAGACCAGTCCATCTGTCACCAACAACTAAGCCACATTCAAAGTCACTTAAATCACTTTTCTGCTCCACTCTGATACTCTGTTTGAATTTCAGCAGGTGTTAATTTTACAGGTCCATACTTTTCAAGTTATTTGTTGAACACTGAAGTGAGAGTTCAATGTTCCAGTTAATTGCTACATGCTGCTAGGTAGGTCAGTGGTTTTAGTGGAGATCAGAAATAGAAAAATCAGGAAACTAAACTTCATGCATTGATTTGTGATGAAGAAAATCTAAAATATATTACTGAATAAACTAGAAGAAAACAGAATCCGAGATAAAAGCCGCAACTTACGACCAGTTGGCTCCTTTGGGGCCAAACATGGGCCTGACACTCCAACCAGAGCCAAACATGTTGAGTGACTTAGAGAAGCAGTCATTGTAAATGACGCCAGTGTAGACAGAGAAGATGCCCATCAGAAGGATGATGTAACGTCCAGCAAAAATCATGTTGAATATCTACAGAGGCAAACAGAAAACACAGAAATATGATGCTTCTAATTATTGGACTGCATGGTTGGATAATGATGCTTTAAATGACTATATTATATTACTTCTAAATGTGTTAATGTACCTCATTGTCGCTCTTCTGGGCGAGGAGGCGACTCTCTCGAATGACCAGGTAGAGGGCAGCACAGGTCATCAACAGGCCATGACCCATGTCACCAAACATCACAGCAAACAGGAAGGGGAACGTGATGATGGTGTATGGAGCTGCAGTAGGTGACACACAGGGACGGACCGTCAAACAATCAAAACCACCCTAATAATCAGCTAAAAATCATTCACTTCTGACCGCTGATATTTTAGAGCCACAGGAAGCTGTAAATGTTTTGCCGATGTCTTTACACAGAGTGCAAGGTAGTAAATACAGGGAAACTCAATTTAAGTATCAGACCAGTGTAGGAGAGCTTATTATGAGCATAAAATTCAACAAATGTAGTAATAAATTGTACAATATGAGCTCTGTCGCCACTTGTAAAAATTAAAACCCACACCGGATTTAAATTAGGCTGATTTCTCTATCAAGGTGATGTGCTTTTGCCCCACTGTACCTCTCTGACCCCACCATGCCATGGTGCACGCATTATTTCCAGTAAGCATCGATTTGTTTTTAAAATCGCTGCAAAGCTACTTCCTCCGGATTGTACTATATCTGACTGGAATTCAACAGCACTTAAAAAACTGTAACAAAAATGTAATAAAAGTGTAATTAGATCATTAGTTAATTTGAACCAGATTACCCTTTGACAGGTTTTGAAAACTAGACAAGGAAGAAACAGATTACAGGTAGTCTTTACAATAGAGAGCCTCACTTCTTTTTAATAATTCGTGGTATAACAGAACCAAAACCATCCATAAAAATAACCAGAGTTCTAACAGTCAGTTAGTTTGGCCTAAAGACCAAACTAAAAAAACTGAAACTACTGCAGAGTGCATCCAGGAGAGCATCACTGCAGTCACATTTTCACCTCTACACTGTGCCACTATTACAAGTTTCAGTGAACAATAATTTCAGTATGAACTAATGACCTGGATTGATTTCCCGGTAACTTCCGATGCCATAGGCGTCCACAATGTTCTGAAAGCCTGATGTGAACTTGTTGGTCTTGTTGAAGGTAGGTGGAGTCTGTTTGGTCTGCATCCTGTTTAGGATGGAGGGCACTGTTGATCCACTCCGCTCCTGTGAAATAAAGCCTCACTTATAAGTTACTTAACGTTCATATCTGAGCTGTAACTATACACATTACAATAAGAAAACATGTCTAACTGTACCTGTGACCTCAGCACATGTTTCTAAAGGACTAAGTATACATGTATTTATTGTATATACATGTATGCAATACATGTATTTGAAAACAGTCTAGTTTTTACAAATTTATTTATAATTTATGAGCAAATTTTTAAGTCTCCCACTGAGCATCATCTCTCCTTCTAACAGTACTTTGAAAAGTGAAATACTTTTTCCATTCTTGCCTTTATAGGTTTTCAGTTGCAAAACAGTTAATATTTTCACAGTTCATATGATCTATTTGTGGGTCTAGAGTGCATGCAGGACTCTTGCTGTAGTTTGTTGCTAGCTTGATAAAATATGAAATCCCTTAAATGGAAAAAAAGACAACATCTGGATGGCAACATATGTTGCTCCAAAACTCGGATATGTCACGCAGCATTAATAGGGCCTTCCCAGATGTCCAAGTGTGTACTAATGCCCCCCCCCATACTATTAAACTGTGTGGTTAGAAAAAGCAGGGTGGTCCCTGTTATCTTTAACGTGGAGGAGGTGCATTCATACTTAACATAATACATTTCATTTTTTAATGGTCAGACCATGAGACCAGAACAAATCAATTGTCACTTCTATTGTCTCCAGGCTCAGATGCAAAGCATGAGGAACCAGAACAGTGTGTGATGGGCTACAATGCAGAGGGAAAAACAAACTCACCGTTCCTCTGCGCAGAGCAAACTGAATGGAGTCCAGATCGGAGACGGGACACCAGACCTCAGCAATCAGACACTTCTGGGTGACGTCGATGTTGCAGAGGTTCAGTGTATGGTAGATGGCCTTCATCTTCCTCACCTTAATGAACCACACCCGCATGGTCTTAGAAGCAGCCTGAAGCACTCGCTGACGGTGGTCCTCTGTTTGGTTCAGCACCTACAGCAGCAGTGTGGAGGGATATGTTTTACAAGGTACATCCTGGGTATTTTCAGGCCTTGTTAACCTGAGATGTTTCTATAAAAATGACACATGATTCTTGTATTTTTAGAAAGTTAGTTGTGGACTGGTGTTTGAAATGTGCAGTTTTAGCAATGCAAAAAATGTGTGGGACAATGAATAAAGCCCTTACTTTGTGCAGAAAACCTACATCATGTTCATACACACAGCTTGATTTTCAATGTAATCCTATGCTCTATTGTGGCAGGGTGTACGCTTGGCAGGATCAGACTAGTGCAGACCTTTCAAGCAGAACCAGGGCTTTTTTCCAGCCTTAATAAGGGAAAACAGGGGAGCCACAGCTCTAGCAGAAAGGACAAAGGTCTTTCAAAGATAAGAACTATAGCACAATAAAGTCTGTCTGCACTATGAGGGCCTTTGTAATTTGATTACAAAATAAATTTTATCAAGGAAAACTGCAAAAGCCTGAACACAGACTTACTGTTGTGCAGAGCTGCAGATTTATTTCTTCTTGTTTAGTGAGCAGCAGCATAACAAAGATTGTACAGAATTACTGAATTAAAAAAAAAAAGAAGTACAGGCTAATAGTTATGTGGCTCAAACAATAAATAGGCATCTGTCCAAGGTCAACTGCTTCCCCTCTGCTTTACTTTTATAAAACTTGGCTGTAGAGCATACATAACTTACCATTTGGAGGTCATCAATGCGGCTGTTGACTCCAGCCAGCATCTCCTTCCTCTCCTGAGGGGTCTCTGGGCATGGGTAGAGAGAGGCACGGAACCTGGAGGAATGTACCCACTGTCAGTATGAGCTCACAGCATGCAACACACAATGTTGTCTGGTGATGTGACAATCAAACAGTTACAATATCATCAGCCTCTTAAAATAATGGCCTAAGTAATTTTTTAACAAAAGTTTTATTTTTGCCTAAATCGTCATATTTCAATGTCTGATCCAGTTTTTTTGTCTTTTCTGAAAAACCTGAAAAAATGACTCAGGCCATTATTTTAAGAGGGTGATCGATGAGATCATTCCCTGGGTTCACACCCATGGCCCACAACTCCAAAGGCCATCAGAAGTTAGCAATAAAATGCAGCGGACTATGTTTTTCATATGTTTAATGGCAGCAAAGTGATGTGTGTCTCATTCTCTACAGAAAATGTACTGCTCTGTTACAGATCTACTGTTAAAAGAGCAGAAAAAACATACCCAGCTCTCATTCTCACCTTAATCTGATCAAAATCAAATCTAATGCCTAAGCACTTAGCTGTGATATTCCCATGTAATCATGTAACCATGTCAGGACTCAACATAAGCACTACTTAATCATATTGCAGGATTCTAAATTCTAAAATGAAGCCTGTCAATAGTGTGAAACAGTGACTGTAAGAATGCACATTTTTTACGTGACACCAACCCCTCACAGATCTTCTTCACCCTGTTCTTTAGCTGGTCACCCTGGAAGAAGATGATGAACACGGATTTGTGGACTTGGTCTCCCTGTTGGAAAGGGAACAAGGCATTAGATACTGTTATGTGCAGAATTCCAATGTGCAAGTAAGACGATTCCCTGGAATTTGATATGTATTCTTTTATACTTTTGTATTAGCAGACAGTATTACATTCTTGTTTGAAACTGTTTTCTCACTACTAATGTTCATAACTCCATTCTCTGTATGCTCACTGTGGTGGGGTCCTCCAGTGGGTCCTCAATCTCCGCCTTCCTTAAAAAGACATTACCACGACACACCCTCCACAGCATCCTCTCAAAGGTGGGAATCCTCTCCCTGCTGATCACTCCAGCCACAAACCTGCACAGGTACAAACACAGAACGTCAGTGATTTCACAGCTTACAATCAATTCACAAGTTATTGCTTGCAAAATGACAAATGTGAGCTTGACCTTGAGCACAATTTGGATGAAGACCCATTAAGTGATCATTGTGTGTAAATTTGGTTCAATTCTGACCAATACTGTTGGGGGAGAAGAGATTCATGTGAGCTGTGAACAGATGTGCAGATGACGCACACCTCGCTTTGGCAGGAGCTCATCTGTACTTTGGCCGGATGAGCGAAACATACCAACTCCTAGAAAGAGTTATTCCCAGTACTTCTTCAGTATTTCAGTGAGAGCCTTTTGAATGGCAAAATCATGGCATTTGGGAAGCAGCAGCTAAGGTATAATGTAAATGGCTATTTTCTTATTCAGTCCTTGAGCTTATGGTCTTATGGTTCTGGAAGTGCATGAAAGCACAGTAACAGCAAATTTAGCAGACCACCTTCATAACCTAGTGAGACCCAGAAAAAGACAGTATTTTTTAATTTATTTAATTTTCTAGACTTTAGCACATTAACAAGTTTTCCTGGATAACTTGGTTCTGTCCTCATTTAAGAGGAAAACATTGACTTGATGAACTAAATAAATTGTTCTTAGGATTTTGTCAACATATGAGTTGTTTAGTTACTGTATATATATATTTATCATTGCTGGAAAAAAGACGGTATTTATGGGATCATATAATCTCTTAAGTACTACATCTGACCCAATTCTACTGCTGGCTGAAAAAAAGGCATTTTTAGGTCGGCTGTTTCAAAGAAAAAGTCGAGGTATAGTCAGAGCCTTGATGCTGGCATCGTCAAAAACATGTCTCCAAAAACACTTTAATGTCGGCCATAACGCGAGAATGATGTAACCTAGGATGTTCAAATTCACACCAGAGCTGCAGACTGTTCAGGCTAGACCCATCAAACTTCACACACGTGTTCACTGACTTTACAGTAACAGCACCTTGACACCCCCAATTTTTCAAGTAAGCCAGCAAAGCGATGAGCCAAAAACTACATTTAATGCAGATTTTTTTTTTTAAAAACACTTATTTTTGCATTAATAGTCTGTAATACACATTGATATTTGAATATGTGCTACAACAACTGAACTGTGTGATTATTGGAGGACATGATGCAACTCTCAAGCTTTACCCTAGTCTGAGCGGGGCCCCGCGGCCCCCCTCACTGCCCTCCATCAGAGCCGATGACTCCTCCAGCAGGTTGGGATCCTCCATCTGTCAATGAAATAACAAAGAGCACCTTATCAGGTGTGGAGAGCTACCAATTAAGCCCATGAGCCATGCAAAGACTTTTGCACTACCACTGCAGGGCCTGTAGATGTTGCAAAGGGGTGTAAAGTTATTAAAGGGGGGTTAGATGATAGATGATCAGACAAGGACAAAATATCCAACTGTCATGATCCCAAGGTTCAGTATTTAAGTGGTTTTGTTTAATAGAGTTTTGGGTATTATTCAAAGCCTTTTTGTTAATTATTGTTACACTTTTAGTTTTGGACTTTCCCTTTGTAAAGTTGCTGTCTGTTGTGTGTTTTTAATCCTGTGTTTATTGGGTCCACATCCTCCCTACCACACAGCTCAATATCTCTTCAGCTACCCACTTATCAGTTCCTCAGCCAGCCCGCTCTTTGTCGCTGGCTGTCATGACCCTGGGTTTCTGACCCAGCGCTTTAGGTTTTGGACTTTCTGTTTTGATGTTTTCTATCTGACTCTTGGTTTATTGTAGCTTTTGCAGTTTTGCGTTTTGTATATTTTTACAGTTATTCCTGTTTAGTTTCCTTATCTATATCCTCAGACCTTAGTTTCAGTTGTTCTTCGATATAGTTCATTTGTAATTAAAATTCCTGCTTTCAATTATCATTTGCTTTCCCTGTGTTCAATATGTCAAGCCCATGTTTCTGTGTCTCATATTTAGTTAGTTCCTGTCATATTTTGCCAGTCTTGTGGGTATTGTTTCCAGTTTTGCTTCCCTTTGTCTTGTTAGATTCTGTTCACCTTCGTCTTATTTTCACCAGCTGTGTCTTCTCTCCTGTGTGTATTTAAGCCCTCAGTTTTCCTCAGTTCTTTGTCACGTCCTCCCTCATTCTGCGTGCTCCTTAGTTGCGTGGTTTATCTTTTGTCTCTAAGTTTTTGCATTGCTAGCTCCATCCTCCAAACAGTGCTGGAGGAGATTCAATCTGTTGTCAGAGTGAATGTGTGGGTAAGTGACCTTCTTCCTCTTGGGTTATGGAATCAAGTAAAGTCAATCTTCCATGCTCCGGTCATCACCTTAGACTCTACTCCTCAGCAGCTGGTAAACACCGATCTTGGCCTGCTGCCTCCAACACCTCTAAGAGGAACCACGGTCCTCAGCAGCCCAGCACCCCAGCACCCAAGCCAGCTCCTCACCAGCCCCCCCCACCTGGGTCAGTTGACATCCGATTCCAGCCTGTGCTGAGGGCGACCGACACCAGGACCTCACCTGGTCCCCTGCACAGCTGTTTCCGCACCTGCATTTGCTGATGCCAGGTCCCTGCCACAAACTGTTTACCTGCCCGTCTCTGCCATTGCCAAGCCTCAGACTATTTACTTGCCTGCCTCTGCTGATGCCAGGCCCAAGCCAGCAGTCCCAGACACTGAACCTGAGCCAGCCTACCCAAAAATTGTTACTTCACCCGGGGCCTCCCCAGAGACTGCACACCCTGCACCTGTTCCTTGTTTCCAGGGTGGGGGTGGTGAGGGCCCAGCCTGTCAGTGGACTAATACGCTTTATGTTCTTCTGTGTAGTACTTCACTGGATTAGCACTCAAAAGCTCAGTGATGTAATGGTTGTGTAGTGTACAAGTCTGAGAGGGTAAATTAAGCAAACCTCATTAAAAAACTGCTGGGTTCGATGAAGAATGTGTTTGAGCTCCGTCAGTTCCAGAAAGTTCTTCTTCAGGGCTTCCTGGTTGGTGTTTATCTCTTTTAGTTCATTCTCCAGCTTCTCAAATGTGGCCTGCCAAACATAACCAACAATCACAGTTAACTGTGAAAATGGTGATATATTCTTCTGATAGATATAAAACTGTGTACCAACACCATAAATGCTATGGACAAGAAGGAAGCACTGATTTGGAAGTGACCTCTAGATCGATCATGTCTCTGGGAAAAGGTACTTCTGGATTCTCTCCAGTGTCCACTGTCGGGATGTTGGCTTTTTTGATCTCCTTCTCAACAAACCCTGTTCATCAGAGAAAGTCAATAATTTAACTCATTACTACAACAAGGGACCAGAAAGTGAATCAGATTCAGCAGCTGCACTGAGTGTGGCTCACTCACTCAGCTTCCTGTCCATCTCTTCACATCTTCTCACTTCATTCACAAACTTGCGCTGGAACACGTTTACATCTGGATTCAGCTGTGGGTAAAAAAAAGAAAAATGTTAAAAGCTACTTATACCATGTAATTACAAAAATATTTTTATTGCCAACATAGGTGATGTTATATGAAAGACACAAGTATCACCTCCACATGTCCACTCGGACCTCTTAATGAAGGAGTTCGACCACCAAGACATGTCACAGCTTGGCTGCATTTATACTCACATCTCTGAACTGGACCATGCCCAGTTCTCCCAGCTCGCTGACACAGCAGTAGGCTGCCTCTGACTGGAGAAAGAGCTGGGCCAGAGTCATCTCCTCGCTCCTGAACAGTTCCCCCATGATGACCACTGCACTCCACCTCAGCTAGGATACAGAAACACTGCACCAAGGGCAAGAAGACAGTACACAGTAACTATACACTATACTATACCATGTATACCATAATATCTTATACTCCACTACACAATGCCACACTAAACTGTACCTCCTACTATATTATGCAATGTTATATTTTACTATACTTTTCTGACTTTACTAAACTATATCAAGTACAGTGACTTGTATGGTTTTAGGTCTATACTGAACAACTGTGGGTCTGCAGCTACTAATGATTTTCTTCATTGGATTCTCAGTAAAATAATGGTTAGACGTGTCTATAAACTTTGACTGTATTTTATCCAGCTGACAGAACCAGTGGTCCAGTGGTTAGCACGGTCACCTCACAGCAAGAAAGTCTGAACCCCAGCAGGGGCATTTCTGTGCCTGTTCCTCCTGCGTGTGTTTCCTCTGGGAACACTGGCTTTCTCCCACACCAAAGACATGCTTGTTAGTTTAATTGGTGATTCTAAACTGGCTACAAATGTGAGACAGATAAAGTCTTCTGAAGAAAGGGACCAACCAAAAGAGACTGTGTGTGTGTGTGTGTGTGTGTGTGTGTGTGTGTGTGTGTGTGTGTGTGTGTGTGTGTGCAGCCTTCTCTTCTAGTTTGAGTGGTTCTCAGGATGGTGTCATTTCCCTTTCATCTTACTCTATATTCTTCAACTCCTTGGTCCAACGACCAAATGTCCCTCTTGGACAAAATAAATACTGGATGTCTGGACTTGTACACACGTTCAAAACGAGGCTGAAGACTGGCATCATGTATTTCCCTTATCTATCTGTAAGAACAGTGAATATGCACATGCGTTTACACATTCCCACACTAGTTAATCCCTTTCATGTAATTTGGTCTGTGACCAAGTAATTGCTGTTTGTTCAAATCATTTAGGTTTCTTATAGCAAGTTTTCTAGAGGCAGTGTGTCTGAGAACATGGAGAAAATTCTCAGATTAAAGTAATACTGCACTGTGTTAATGAAAGAGGCTTGCTTAGATGTGACATGATAAGCTGCAGTGCTCCGGCCCTACAGTAGAATAAAACAGAGTAAAAATGAGGCCACTGCGGTGCAACCAGCCAGTAATCTCACTGTAAACACCACACATATCTCATTTGAAGGCATTTGATGATATAAATGATACATACACTGGCATTGCACATGAGTCTGGTCTATTTCTTAGTCATGTACTTTAAGATGATGCTACAGAACAGGCTAAAGATGCTAATGCTAAACTGGGGAGAAAATGTGGCTTATTTGATGCAGACGGAGCAGCTTCCTGACACATGCACTAGAGGGATTTAGGGTCTAAATATCAGACTGATGAACGGCAAGTCATGACGATTAATATTATAAATAATCATGATTAACAATTATTAATATCATAAATGCGGTTTCTTGTAGTAGGTGGTGCCTTTGAAGATGCTGATGCTCAGAGAGCATCGCTGCAGTCGCAGCATCCCTGCGGCCGCAGCTCTGCCCTTCACCGCTCAAGGACGCCATGAAGCTGGCACAGGCCGGCCTGCTGACGCACTCACAGCACTGACAGCACCACCCTATTAGTGACACACAGTAATAGATGCCTTAATTATTACTAATTTTGAGTATGTATATTTAATGTTTTACATTTTAAACGAGCAAGTGTAACCCTACAGTTGTATGACAGAATATGAAGTGCAGTACAGGCACGGGATAATCCTCTGCCCCCTCCATGATGACAGGAATCACTCGATTCACTGACTAACCTTAAAATGCTTCATTTGCGAACACAGACGAGCCACAAATCAAACAACCGTTATACCAGCTCACAGGTCTGAATATGGATTCACAGCATTATGTTCATCCATTTTCAACATGCCCACTTACTCACCCGCGGTACCTGCAGTTCGTCAGCCTGCAGCCCTCCTCCTGGATGCTGGATGCGGTGGTCCTTAGAGGTGTGTCAAGTTACAGACACTTCTGCAGGAAACGCACCCGGGGAGGGGATTTCAAAGTAAGAATCACCATGTCGTTACCTTCAGTTTTTATTATTATTATTATTATTATTATTTATGAAGATGAATGTAAAAGTGATATTGATATTCGAACCTGCACATTTCAGTTGTGTCACATCATTAATTAGCTGGATCCATCCTTCCTACTGCACAAAAACATGCTAACAGATTTGTCAATGAGAATTTATTTTGAAAATGTCAACAGTGATTCACGGCTTCACCCTGTTTTTTTTTGCATTCACACGCTATAGAAAAGAAAGATGAATCTTCTGGCTCTCAAAGTTTCCATCCTGTCTATATATATATATATATATATATATATAAAGCAGTCAAGAACATTCCATTTATTTACAATAAAAAAGTTCACATATTATTGTCAACACAAATGCTCTTCAAACATCACAGTAATTAGTTTTTCAGCAGTTGTTCCTTACTAGAAAAGCTTGAAAAACCAAGGCGACTGGACTTCTTTAAGTTTTTGAATATGTTTCACCTCTCATCCAAGAGGCTAAAACCAAAAGGCGGAGCGTCCTGGGTATTTAAATCCTGGTGGAGGTTGATCCCTTTGGAAGTGATCTTTGAACCACTATTAACCATGTGCATCATCACATGAGCCAGAGTGTGAAAAAAGGCCTGGGTCATTACCACTAGGGACTTCGGGTGAAACCACCTTGCCCCACCCTATCATGTGACCTACTGAGATCATCTGAAGTAAGGTGTGAGTTGAGGTGTCTGGGAAGTGATCTCAAGACTGCATTATAGGTGACTGATAGCTGGTGTTGTGAGCCACCACCTCTCTTCAATAAAGGTCATTTAGTGGAGACAGATGGCTTCTTTTGCTCCTCTTTCAAACCATCTGTCTTCCCGGTCCAAAATGTGAACATTATTTCAGGTGACCTCAGTAGGTCACATGATAGGGCCATGCTTTTTTTCACACCTTGGCTCACGTGATCAAAAGTGGGTCAATGACCAACTACAAAGGGTACACCCCCCACTAGGGTTTAAATACCTGGCACTCTGAAGAAGCTTCTTGGATAAGTGGTGAAACATCTTCAAAAACTTAAAGAACTCTTATCACCTTCTTTTTCAAGCTCTTAAGACTACCATGACCTGGATGACTAAGAACCTACACAGACATACGTCTGACTGGAAACTGCCTTTTACTGGGTCCAGATCCTCCTCCACATCCGATGCCAGTTCCACAGACACAATTCCATGACTAGTCCCAGGTTTCCTTGATGTCCATCTGTGATGTCTATTTTGCTGTTTCCCCCTGCTGTGACCGTGTTAGATTTCCACTCTCCTCAACTGTGCTGACCTCCCATCTGTAATACCGGGTGACTGAGCAGGTGTTGATCATTTTCTTGTTTGGCAAGATGCGGGTAGGAAGTAATTCTAAATTTTCAAAATAAAAAAACATGGACAAAAAAACATGCAAAATATGAAACAATTAAAATATATTAATAAAAACACACTGTAAAAAACACACAAGATAAAATATTAAAATTGCTTCCACCCTGTGATACAGGGTGTATCAAAAAATGCTATAGGCCCTTTTGTAATGATCTGAGTCCCTAGTTTCAGTTCTTGCTGAATACACAAGATAAGCAGTCAAGATAGAGCATAAACAAGTGTATGCTTTGATACAGTAGGTCCACCGTGTGAATTGTAGGTCACAAAGTGGGCCTTATAAGTGTGTAGTGTCAGTCAGTTTCACAGTCAGACCCCTGAGCTTACCTTTCACTTGCTGTAGCTCTCTTTGTATCCTGTCATCAAACCTGTTGAGGTGCAGAAAGCACATAAATTTTGTCTTCTTTCCCTGTTTTTTGGTCTTTTTTTCCCCCTTTTGGCAGGTAATGTAGAATCTGTTGTTAAAGCTTTTTCTTTGATAACAGCCACATACTCTATGCAAAAACAATCCTTACTATGAGAGAGGGAGAAAACCCAAAAAAGGCAAAGCTCTGCAGAGTCAGGTGTAAATTGTCTCAGGGTTCATAACAGTGAAGGACATCTTTCACACTGCACATCATTTAATCCCCTGTTGAAGAAAGGTGACTGGAGCAGCTTCTGCATTTTAATCATTAATCAGTCATGAAGATTTAACCCTCCTTCCTTTATTACAGTTTCTATCACATTGTGTATGTGGTAGATTTTTAGGCATTTGTTATAGATGTTTGGATTCTCATCACTCAGTGCCATCTGGAGGAGTCCTGTAGCAGATAAAAAGGCCCCACTGAGCCCTGATCCAAGCTTTTTGAAGGCAGTCTGGGATTACATGAAAATACAGAAGACACCGAAAAAGATTAAATCCACAGAGGAACTGTAGCAAATCCTTCAAGAAACTGAACATTTGAACTGATCCAAACATCCCTTTTAGCTCCTAAAACTTTCATGGAGTGCTGCATATCAAATTCTGATTAAATGATTATCATGTTCTTACTTCTGCATATAAGGGTCTTATCAGACCACCTTTCTTAGTACCACCTAAAGAAAAGATCTACCAGTACCACTCTTCTTAAGGTCTACCAGATGTTGTGGAATAATCCACAACTAGCCAAGTGTTGAGTCAGTACTAATGAGAACCTGTAGAAAGTTTCCTATTCCAAAAAGCCACAGTAGAGTTTCACCATCTCTCAGTTCCACATGGTGCAGGGTTTAAATCAGGACACAGGGAGGCCGCCAGTGAGCAATTTTGGAGCATGGAACTCCCTTAATGTACATAAATTACTGCAGCAGACGGCTGCATGGAACCGACTTTCAAGGATAGCTTTCTGCCTCATTCTAGTGTGCCATTTGTTTTTCATAACTTGAATGCATACAATCTCTGCTCTGGAGAAGACAGCAGTGCCATGCCAGATAGAATCAAATATGATTGTAATAAATGAAAGCTGTTTGTTGGCTTTCCACCTATTTTGAATTAGGATCTTTTAAAAATCTTTGTTCTTGCAGCTTTTTGGCTGTTATTATGAAGCAGCCTAACTTCATGCAAGGAAACAGCTTTTACCTTTACTTTTGTAAATGGAGGACAAAGGTGTACAGGCTAGTATTAGTACTGAATGAACGAATGAATGAATGATACTTTATTGATCCCACAAGGGGGAAATTATAGTTAACAGAACGCCCATCCAAGGAAAGACAAACAACCAGACAAACAAAGGGAGATAAGTGTCTGCGGCCTTGCTGCCATCACTGAGAGGCGCTGCTGTTACAAGATAAGAGGGAAACAAAGTGTAAAAAAACCATCGCATGTTTTGCCCCATAAAGGGGGCACAGTATGAGGTTAAAAAAAAACCCTCTACATAGTAAGCACATATAGCAAATAGCATGGGAGCGCTAGGTTGGGTAAGGGCAGGGGATGGGAGGAAGCCAGCGGAGGTGAGGGGTTTGGGCTACTGTGGCTGACTCAGACTCCCCCCTCAGCTAACAGTTCCTGATAAGAGATGGAATGCCCATCAGCAGCTTGGTCTAGGGATATCAATTCACACAGATTACGCGGTGGTTGTAGCTCAGGAGGTCGAGCAGGTCACCTACTGATCGGAAGGTCAGCGGTTCAATTCCTGGCTACTCCAGGCTGCATGCCAGTGTATCCTTGGGCAAGATACTTAACCCCAAGTTGCTCTCTGACGCAAGCGTTGGAGTGTGAATGTTAGATAATAAAAGCGCTTAGTTAAGTGAATGGGGTAGATGTAAACATGTTGTATAAGCACTTCGAGGGCTCAGACAGAGCAGAAAAGCACTATATAAGAACTAGAAGACGGGACAGCGAGGGCGTAGAGCGAAAAATTAAATAACTGGCAATCCTAGGCTGTCAGGGAGCCAAATTTCAGATTCTACAATTGTTTTGGTACAGGCTGCACTGATTAATTTGTTGACAGCCTTTAGTCTTTCTGGCACTCTCTCAATGGCGAAAAATCCAATCATCCGAATTTCTTGGTTCGTTCCTTGGCCATGCAGAACAGATACGTCTCCAAGATCTAATCCCTTCCGATTCAGCTCCAGATATACTGAGTCTGAGTTTGAGTCTGTACTGCTCTGCATTCCTGCCACAAGCAGCCTTACCAAGGCCTGAACGGCTGACCAGACTTCCTGAATTTCACGATAAGCCAGGTATCCCCAAGTCCAATCAGATGAAATCCTGGTAACAATAAGCCAAATATATATGCCACGTCCTCAATTGGCAGTACAGCCAGGTACGTCATCTTCCACCCGTAGCCAGCTGGGTATGTCAATTGGATAAGAGGAAAGAGGGTTCTCCTTTCCCCAGTCTCCTCATGGTGAAAATTTGATCAGTCAATAGCGTTGAGAGACCAGCTGACCAATGTAGATTTGAGGAAGTTTTGTTGATGGTTTTCTAATTAATCTGAATGTAAGATAAGATAAGAAATAATTTAGTTATCCCAAAAGTTGGGACATTATTGTGGCATTGCCCTTAAAGTATGAAAAACAACTCAATATAATGAAAATAATATCACAGAACCAAATACCTTGGAAAGCTGAAAAAATGCACTTAAGAAGGAACTTAAATACAAATGCAAAAATGTGAAGAGCTCAATAAATGAAGTATCTAAATTAACAATAAGAAACTTAAATCGACAATGAATGCAGGTGTTGTGGTATGAGATGGTAAAGATTCCCTGTACATGTCTTTGTGGCACTGAAGCTGAAACAGACGTTAGACAAAGTGTTCTGCTGTATGTCCATTAAGTAGAGCAGAGATGTTAAGGATCCATTACTTATCCACAGCCATCACCACAGCCAGAATTATTTGGATGACCTCTGTGTCAGCTGATGGAGGAATCCAAACAGTGTGTGGGTTTAAACTGGATTCAAACAGCAATGCGGAATTCCCTCAGCAAGTTATGTGAGTTAAGTTTCAGTTGTAATTAGTGCAATACCTCTAGATTTCTTCTTACCACTCAGATCACTCACTTTAATGAGACAGTTGCCACAAACCGTCAGTACTTGGTCTGTGAGCAGTTTGTGTTTGTACGTAAACTTTTGTACGTTTGACTTAACTGAAGTTAACAGAAACTCAGAAAACCCAGCAGCTTCTGGGATGAATGCACTACTGGGGCAGTGTTTCACTTGACAGGTGGGCATGTTAAGATCCCATTCCATGCTTGCATGCCATGGTGAAAGAGCAATAGAACAGTGATTTCCAGACAACCTTGTTTAACTTGGTTCTGGTCAAAAACATCTTTACAAAGGCAAGGTGACCAAATCCGACAAGGAGATTACAGTCCAACAGATCATGGATCACGTGAACTTCATCAGGAAGGATCCTGCAGAAGAGCGAGTTTGCCAACTTGCAATCTGTGAACACAAAACTGAAGTGAGACCTGGAGCATCCACTTAAGTGCTGAGTTGTTGTGGAAGAAGTATTTACTTGTGATTACCAACACAACAATATAATTCATGTCTTTATAGACCTTGTTTTGTGCACTGGTGTGCAGTCACGTTGGAACATGAAGAGGCTATCCCAAAACTGTTCCCACAAAGTTGGGAGCATGAAATCGTCCAAAATGTCTTGGTATGCTGAAGCATTAAGAGTTCCTTTCACTGGAACTAAGGGGCCGAGCCCAACTCCTGAAGAACAACCCCACACCATAATCCCCCTCCACCAATCTTTACACTTGGCACAATGCAGTCAGACAAGTACCGTTCTCTTGGCAACCACCAAACCCAGACTCATCCGGATGGAGAAGTGCACTTCATCATTTTAGAGAAGACATGTACACTGCTCTAGAGTGGCATGCTTTACAACACTGCATCTGACACTTTGCATTGCATTTGATGATGCAACACTTGGATGCAGCTGCTTGGTGACCTCAGTGCACTATGCACCTCAGCATCCAATGACCCCGCTCTGTGATTTTATGTGGCCTACTATTTCGTGGTTGAGTTGCTGTCATTCCACTTTGTTGTAATACCACTAACAGTTGACTGTGGAATATTTAATTTTCAGGGTGTCTTTGAATTCAGCCCTCTGTAGGTTGATAGTTTTCATTTTCATCAAAAATATTACCCAGTCCATGTCAGTATAGATATCTAGCATGATTTTTTCTAATCATTCAGTTCAGTGCTCAACTGAACTGTAAAATGTACAAATATATGCCATTGTGGGATTTGTATAAAATATTTGCATACACCATATCGATGATCTACTCGCCTAGGAAGAGATGGGGAACATACAAACATTTCAAATAAAAACATTAACGTCATTAATTTGTGCAGAAAATGTACTCCTCCAGAGAATTTCATGATTAGAAGTAGTCTGTCCTTTTTATAGAGGGGAGTTTATATTTTATAAAGGTCACTTGGAGCAAGAAATCTCTTTGGAGCCACCATCTAATGGTTGTACACTTGCACTGGCTTAAGCCTGATTCTATAAACTGGTCTTAACTTGTGCTTCAATCGAAGCAAGGTCTTCATCTCTACTTAACCTCCAAAGGACTTGGGCTTCATTTCTGAAGTGGATGATTAGATGAAAATTGTGATTTTACTGCTTTTCCAGATGCCTGTGAATAATGTGAAAGGAACATCTATATCTAGACAACAACATCATAATCTTGTGTGTTTCAGGGAACATTGTGCCAGGAACTGGTGTCATGTGAAACTATAAACATAACAGGATTTCTTTATAAAATAATTGTGATATTATCTAATCTCTAAGATTAATTGTGCCCTTTATGGCATTGCCATGACTACCGAGTTAGCACTGTTTGATATAAACTGTTGTTGGGAAAAGCTAGTGAATGGAAGTTGGTTTTTAAAGCAAAACTAGTAGTTCATCTTTAGCAGCAAAACATCCAAACACATCACTATACTTGCCCCAGTGAGCTATTAAGTAATTTTAGTTTTTAGGCTTTTAGAGCTGTAAGCATTTTATCTTCCAGCTATTCACTTTTTCATGCCCTTTTTTTTCTTTCTTGTGTTTTTCATCCACTACTGCTTTCCACGGCGTGGAGGGCAGGGAGAAAGGAATGGAAACAAGAATAGCTCCAGCTTGACATTCTTCCTTTGGCTGTGCCTCAGCTTGTATACAGGCAGATCAGTGCAGCTCTGCTAACTATTTTAACCATGGTAATGGGACAAGCTTAGACCATGCGGGTGTGTCATTGAGTCACAGAGGGGCTGGACTTAGGTGGAGTCATACTGAAATTTGTAAATTTAGGGAGGAGATAAAGGAGGAGTTTGAGGAACGGGGGAGAGTCCAGTGGAAAAAAAAGGAGGGTGGGTTGGAAAGAAAAAACTCTGCCGGCTGTAGCTTGACTGGAGGGTTTCTCTGCCTGGTGTGGCATTTACATCCTCACGCTCATGTGGTAACATCCAGCATCGCTTGGCTTCCCCTGATCACTGGCCTGACTCCAGGAACTTCAGACAGAACAGACAGACAGACAGCTAAGAAAGACAGGCTGTATGTATGCATGCTGGCGAGAGATACGAGAGTTTATAAATAGGAAGGAAAAAGAACAGAGGTCTGCAGAACAAAGTGAAGGAAGACGCAGGTGAGAAGGCAAGCGGTGAGAAAGGAATCGTGAAGAAACTGGTGAGAAAAGGTTTATCAGTTGATTATACGTTATAAAATCCACCGACATGGCAGCCATGGAAGCACTGGAATCCTCAAGTGCTCATCTGGAGCCTCAAACCCTCACTGAGATCTCTGATGATGAGATTAACCTCCCACCTTCAGATGATGAAGACAACGCCCTTGCAGCAGCCAAGAAAGAGCTGTCCACCATGGGCATAGAGGGGGATGCCACTGAGGTCAAGGATGATGCTGCTAAAGCTGACCCACAGGTTAACGGAGTCATGGTGCTCACATTGCTTGACAAAATCATTGGGGCGGTGGACCAGATCCAGCAGACCCAGAGTGGGCTGGAGGCCAGACAGCAGGAGATGGAACGTACAGTGACCAACATCCAAGGCGAGCTCACAAAACTGACCAAGAGCCATAGCACCACATCCAACAGCGTCAACAAGATGATGGAGAAGGTGCGCAAGGTGAGCGTCAATGTCAAGACAGTGCGAGCCACACTGGACAAGCAAGGAGGCCAGATCAAGAAGCTGGAGAGCAACGAGGCAGAGCTGCTCAAGAGGCGCAACTTTAAAGTTATGATTTACCAGGTGGGAGATTGTTTGTGTGTCAATATTTGTAGTCATATTTGGTTATTGTTAGTCAGTTTGAGGTACAGTATGATAATGGAAGTACATGAAACCTTATGAGGGAAGGGTGTGGCTCATGCATGAACTGATTAGGCTTTGGCATGTGAGTCTAAGTCCAATCACTGCCATATCGCTGCAAAAAATAAATAAATAAATAATAATAATAATACATTTTATTTAAAAAAATCCTACTGAATAGGAGTCAGAGGTGGTTCCATGCAGCTGAACGTGAAAGTCTTGTAAAGATGTTGCTCACTTTGCTGAGGTGCTGAGGATTTCAGGGAGTGGTTAAGGGTTCTCTGCAAGTATTACTGGCAGCTGCTCCAGTAATAGGATGTGCTATTTTTCATCCACAATACCACAGAAGTACCACTCAGAAAGTAAGATCTTTCTCTGGACAGATGATAAGCAAGAAATAAAACATTTACTTTGAATTTGTTGCCTGTGACTTTATCGTGTTACTCAAATAATTTCTCAACATAAAGAAAAAAGTGCCAAGACGAAGCGTTTTTGTTGTGTAAACCTGGCCAGATCCAGGTTGGCATCAAGAACTTTACTTCCCAAACTCTGTTTCTTTGTATACACCATGTGCAGAGACGTTTCATTTCCTCAACAACAACAAGAAAAGTTATCAGAAATGTTTCTACATGGATTATGATGGAAAACAGATAAAGTAGAGAAGTGTAGTTAGCATATGCCCAGACTGTGCAAAAGGAACAAAATGCATTTATGTAGTATAGTGAAATGATTGATAAGCCAATATTAGTCTGTTTATTAGACTAAGAAGGAAGATATGGTGAACAGCAAACAATAGTCTGTAAATCATCAACCAAAAAAGTATGATGGAATATAACTCATCATCAGAAGAAGAAGAAGAAGAAGAAGAAGAAACAGCCTTTATTGTTCCACAAAGGGGGGAAATTCAGCTTGTTGAAAGAAAGCTAGTCCTATGGAAACAATTACAGGACACTCACACTTATTTACCAGAAAACACAGCTTCCTCTCTTTCTCCAATTTATGACATATTTTCCAGGTTCACCTAATTGGCATTTTCTAAATTCAGAGAATTTTAATTCAAATAACATCAACCATTAAGCAATGCAGTTTTGTTTTATCAGTAATGCCCATTTTACTGTCTATACAGCCAGAATTAAGTATATTGTAAGACAACTGTATGTATAACTGTATGTAGAATGACTATTCAGTATCCGTTACAGGTGGCTTCCAGATATCTCTTCCATAGTTTGCTATATGTAGGTCAAAGAACACATGCCTTCACCTTTGAGCCAAACTGACTGGCTTCCCAAGTCATACAGAATCCATTCAGAAAGTCATTTCACTCTTTCCCCACTTTTTTCAAACAAAGATGGAAAATACCACAAGCATGCTTTAGGTCCTGTTTGAGGTAGAGGATTGGTAGCAGAGAGGCAGAGCACAGAAGTGAACTATAAGGGGGCAGATGTTCCTTTTAAGAAGACAGAGCAAGTTTTTTTCTTTGAGGGGAGCTGAGGAGAGCCCTGTTTCTTTTTTTAGCCTGAGAGGCTGCAGTGTGATGTGTAATAGCTTGCAGCTTTTTGCACAGTGGCGCGAGAACATTCAGAGTTTCCACCCTTGACTCAGACATCATGGGTTGGACCGACCTCACTCTCTCTGTTTCCCTCAGTCAAATGAGGGCTCCATCTTAGGCAGCCCAGACTGACTGACTGCAAATGCTCGCGCATTAATTTTATGCTAACATGCTTACACAATATATTTGACTTCTGTGACTTAGTATACAAGCACGCAATTTTTTAACAATCAGCAGATGAGCAGGGCAGAACTCTGAGTGAACAAAAAAAACAAACAACCTATCATCACATATGAATTCAGCAACTAAACTGTTTCTCAATCTGAGAAGATTATAAATCTACATTTTAATTAGTACCTATCACATAGAGATAAAGAGGTTGGGATTTTGCAAGTGTTAGCCAAGTGCTACGGCCCTGTGGCAAGAGAAACTCCCCCTGAAATGCCTATCTCTGGCTCCCTCACTAACTCAAAACACTGGCTTTGGCTATGGTTGCCAGCTATGACATAACATCAGATTCATCTTCATTAAAAAGGCAAACCACAATGTGTTGCTCTGTTTTCCATTTTCTCTGCTCTTCTGTTACCCTTTCAGGGCAGATTCTTTTAAAACATCAGACAGTAAAGACTTGGCCAGCACACCCAGTGAACTGGCACTTTGTTTATCTGCCTGCATGGGACAGCACACTAATATTTGCTCTTTGTTAGGACTCATTGGAACTGCCAGTGTATTCATTCATTCATGCTGAACAAGAGGCAAATTAGATAGATAGATAGATAGATAGATAGATAGATAGATAGATAGATAGATAGATAGATAGATAGATAGATAGATAGATAGATAGATAGATAGATAGATAGATAGATAGATAGATAGATAGATAGATAGATAGATAGATAGATAGATAGATAGATAGATATTTATAATGTTATTATGTGCCTAACCAGCACAATATCAGCGATTCAGTTTTAAATATTGTGGTTATTGCCACAAGAATAAATATTGGTACTGGCTTCTATGTAGCATTGTTTGTGCTTTATTCATAACACTAATTGCAAATAATTTAGTCCTTTAGGGATATTGAGTCTTTCTTGAGTATGTGGTCCAGTACTGACAAATTGTTATTTCTGATATTACAAGAACATATAGTGCTATGTTATATCCTGTCAAGATTACACTACTTAATGTTTTGTAGCTCTGGATGATAATGGGTCATTCAGCTCTGTGCAGTGGAATTTTGGTCTGTGCCTGTAAACTCCGTTTTGTAATTAAAACTGATCTGACATGTAAAACATCCACAGTGCTGATGACTGGTCTAAAATATATGCTAAACAGGCTTTCTCCAGCATTATGGAAACAAATGGAGTCTGCACCACAACTGTCACTTTACTAGATACATTATACTTTCTTTACTAAAGGACTCTCACTGAGGTGTATAAGCAGATGCTACTGTTCAAAGCAATGTACACAAAAGCAACATTTAAGTTCACACGAGGTCCACTGCAAGTTAACAACTATGAGGCATAATGTATAAGCAGCACACAGTATATGGAGATGTTCAACAGAGCCACCAGCAACACAATTAGTGCTAGTTTACAGGCCTTTACTTCATCTGTATGAGTGCTAAGAATAAGTGAAGATATTTTCACTAACAGCTTGGATCGCTTCATGCGCTGTGTCGACATTTCATTACAAAATCAATAACATTCCTATGCAGAGGTCCCTGGATAATAATTTTAACCTCTGAGGTTTTGTAGGTTAGTGTCACATACAGCCTAGCAACATGCACAGTTTTCTGGTCTCGCTCAGATATTTCCTCCTTTTCAGTCTGCAGAAACGCAGAGTTCAGACACACGGATTAGTGCTGTTTGGACCGTGAGGAATAGCCCTGCCCTGGTACTCTGCTGATAATAAAATCACACTGTTTTGAGTGGTGTTTACTGTTACAGAGGGCCCACACAGTGAGGAAGCAGCATGAGGGCTTTGTAGTGAAGCGCAGGGTGCTTAATCTCTGCTTTAATCCGATGCTATTGACCTGCCAGTCTGTGCTCCACTCTCTCCTGGATCCCCTTCACGTGTGATCCTAGTAAAGCTGAGACTGATATAACTGATGACGTTATCACGAGTAAAGACTGTCATTGACCTCAGATGTGATAAATATATGTGTTTGAAATTTAATATATATTTAAAAGACTTGTAACCTGATTCCACACATGCTGTTAAGAATGTCGCCTTTGGGTTTTACCATGACCTAAGTCACATTACATTATATTTCATTTTGCCACAAGTGATCCCAATCAATCAAACAGTAATAGCAGTCAAATCCAAAGCAAAACTACGTGTGGTTAATGCCAACAAGGCAAACAATGCCCCATGATGCTGCTGGCATTTCCGACTAGTCCAGGCTACTATACGATGTGTAAATGGAAAGTAATCAGAGGGTTCTCTGTCAGCACATGAGCTGGAAGCACCTGCCTCCCTGTTAGCATGAACAACAGCAGTTCGTTTCTGGCAGTGTGTGTTTGTGTCTGTGTGTGCCTCTGGCTCATTTGAGCCTGCTTGTCCAGCAAGCCTGAGATTTACTCGCTTACATCTGTGTTCAGTTCCTTGACAGCTGAGGCCATATGCTGCCAGAGAAGAGAGCTTACCTCACTCACTAAGGAGCCAGCCTGGAATGTGATACTCTACACCACAGTGTGTGAGCACGATAAGATGCGTGGTGCATGATAAGATGCAAGGTGCACAAATAAGTGTTTAAATATGTGTAATTTTAGAGAGTTCACATGTAGTAAAAATGTTGAAAATTATTTTAATCAACGTCGCTGTTCCCCTCAGCCTTAGTGTTTGGCAGCTCATTGTTTTGGTTTCCTGGTTCGTATCATATCTAGCAATGACAAAAATGGGCCAAGTACGAATCAGAGACACAACACAAATATTAATTACCTACTGAGCTAACTGAGCTAAACAGCCACTGGTCAGAAAGTGCTCAACACAGTGTTGTATTGGGCAGTGGAGAGAGTGTTAAGTACTGCTATGGTTGTGTTCACAAAGTATGCGTTTCAAAGTGACGTGGAAACCAGAGAGCACAGAAAGTCAGTGATGTTCAGCGACTTAAAGAAACTACGGGCAAAAAAACGCTGGTGACCCAAAATGAGCAGGTCCTGAGATAATTCTTAAACTTGAGACGAGCGACAACCAATGAGAACGCAGAATACTGCTGATGTGATCTTGTAGTAAATACATTAGATAGTTACCTAGGCAACCAAAGCTGGGAATGTCTACTAGTGACCATCAACAAAAAAGCGATGTGCAATGAGCGAATTGCTTCCTGTGTGGACGCAGCTTGAATTTATAATTTTGATAGTGAAGATTTACACATAGATACACATAAACACACCTGGGTAACTTCACAATGGCACCGCCTTTGTTTCCCAACCCTGTGAGGAAGATAAACCTACAAATTAATTGGAAAGCAAATCAATTACTAAAAAAATAATAAATCTTGCAGCCACTGATTGCTAACACAAGACACAATAATCAGAATACCTGAGGTTGGTTCTTGTGGGATGCCATGCTCAGGTAGATGTGCCAGGCAGTGAGTGAGGATTTAAGCTTTTTTTTAATTCTTTAACATACTGCTCATTTGTATACTGAGCAGAACCATGAATGCCTTTAAGTACTGTTTTAAAGCCACATCATTTATATAGTTTGCTGTCTACTCTCTGTGACAGCTGTGTTTTGGCCTTTAAACTGGACAAGATGCAGCTTTATGACCTGAAGCTAGCACTAGCTAGTGATAGTAAATGAATGTAAAGACCAGGAGCATGCCTGCTGTTTGTCTTAGAGTACATCCCTCCCCCTAAATGAAATCTGAGTCCACTAAAGAAATGTTTAGTGAGAACATGTAGCAGATTGGCCTGAGGGACTTCATTCTATCACTGCGAGGAGGGTAGAATAATAAACAGCATGTGGAAGAGTGAGAGTGAAAGATAAACTGAAAGAAGAGGAGGTGTCCATCCACACCTCCTCTTCTTAAGGGAGTCAATGGGTGTGTTACAATGAAGAGCAGGGATCATATTTAAACAGCTGATTCATTGTACAGGCATCCTCAGTTCTCCAGTCTAACCTCCACTCCTCCTGATTTGGAATCAGTCATGGCCTTGCTCCTCCATCCACCCTCACTCCATCCACCCTGCCTCACAGCCCATCCCAACTCCCTAATTGTGTCTTCTTTTTTCTCTCATTTCTGTCATTTGATTATTTTTGTTTTTCTTTTTGCTGTAGTAAATGTTATTAAATTGGTCTCCTATAAAATATCTAACTTTAAAGCATTAAAAGGCCTTTTTAACTGATTCCAGTGTAATGTTTGCTGCCCTTCCAATTTGTTTGAATAAAATGAGCTTCCTCAAAGGCAAGTGGTTTGTTAAACACCATCCATCCATGCATTTTCTTCCACTTATCCTTTTCAGGGTTGTGTGTGTGTGGGGGGTGGGGTGGGGGGTGGGGGGGTGGAGCCTATCCCAGCTGTCATAGGGCGAGAGGCAGAGTACACCCTGTACAGGTCACCAACCATTCACACTCACATTTACACCTATGGGCAATTTAGAATCACCAATTAACCTAACCCCACTAACTGCATATCTTTGGACAGTGGGAGGAAACTGGAGAACCTGGAGAAAACCCATGCAAACACGGGGAAAACATGCAAACTCCACACAGAAAAGCCCGGGCCAAGGTGGATTAAAATCCAGACCTTCTCGCTATGAGGCAGCAGTGCTAACCACCATGCCACTGCGTTGCCTACTTTGCTAAACACATCATAGAAAAGAGATCATCTCTTAGCAGCTTTTTAAATAGAAGTGGGCACTACAACATGCAATGACATGCAAAGTTACTCTTTCTGCTCTGATCATCATACTGCCTTAATTCCAAATATAATTTTTCCCGTTTAATACCACAGCTCCAAGGTATTCTCTTACTTCTCCTAATCTGAGGAAAGAACATCTCACAAACAATCTGTCAGAGCAGATTTTGCTCACCCTTCTCAGTGTTGCTGTGCTTTCTACCACTTCTAACATTCAAAACACTCAGTCACACTCAACAGTTCAGTCAATAACATATCTCCAAACTAGCATCTTTACATCTACATTGGAATGATTTATAAAGATGTTATTGTGAACGTTTTGTTTTAAATCAGTACTGCTGTACTGTAAAGTACAACTCTCAGCCTGGGAGACTCAGTTCTGTTTTGCATGTAAATTCATCAAGAGTGGACCCATTCTTCTCACACAGGTCGATCCAGGTCCATATATGGACATGTGAGCATGCAGTGTTCCCTGCTCATTTTACAGGCTGGATTGTGTGTAACATTGTTTCAGCTGGATAAGTGATTTTCGAGGGAGAATTTTAGGCTTTGGCACAGTGGTGTGAATGAGAATAAGGAACACGGTCAAGTTCTCATGTAAGGGAGTTTATTGACTAACTTCGTAGGACAGGAAAGAGACGACGAGGGTGAGAGCACAAAAGAGACAGCGAGAGAATGGGAGAGCAATCTAAAAATAGAAACTATCGCATACTTGTTTGATTGTGAGAAGGAAAAGGCCTTTACGAGATAATGTTCCTGTTTGGGTTTGGAAATCTGAGGCTATGGTGTAGATGTTCAGACATGGTTTCTGCCTGATTCTGATGTCTTCTGTTAAACATGCCTCATTCAGCTTGCATATGTAGTATTCTTTATGGTTTTATGTTGTCCAATAAACATGTTGTTTCAGCTTTAAAAATGAGTGAAAGGGTTTCCTTAGAACTTTTAATGGTTACAACAAAAAAAGTTTGTTCTTGTAGATTCATTTATTAAACTGCTTTGGTATTGTTTCATCCTAATAGCAATGAAAAACAACAAATGTGGCTTACTGTGTAAAGTGTGACCCATTTAATCATGCCATAATTTTTTTAATCACCTGGAATAACAAGGTCTCCGTCAGGTGTTGAGGAACACATGTAATCCCAGTGAAAGGGGTTACATGAAGAAGACACCCAACATCTAGACTAATAGCTTAGTGTTCCAAGATCCGCAAGAAGCAACTGCTATTGCAACTAGAGATTGACAATGTACAACACAAATTTAACAGCAAGTGGGAGCCAGGATGTCAGGTCAGGGGGGAGATATCATCATCCCCACACTCCAAGATTGGGTACCAAGCCCCAATAACAACTGGTACATTGAATGCCAGAGCAGCTGACCTGAAAGATAAGATCATGGCTAGGCTGGAAAACCTCTGAAAGTCTACTAGATGATGCAAATGCAGCACTACGGACAATCCTGTTAGGTAAACAGGTTTTTTGTGAAGGAAGACACCTGAAACACTTTGATTAAAAAAGTAAAACATTTAATATATTAAAGGATCAGAAAATACAACACATGCATGTGGGGACCCAGAGGAGGAGACAGGCCTGTGTGTGCACTCTCTCCCTCTCTCTGAGCCCCTGTT
>JASGAU010388518.1:0-13669 GCA_030220045.1 Australoheros facetus
TGGGCGGGTCCTCGTCTGGACACGGAAGCCGAAGCGCGCAAACGTGGGAGAACACGTGCTGCAAATATGTTTTACGGTCCAAACCAAACTACTGCAGCATCTGTGTGCAGCACAGAGGGAAACACAGACAGCGATTAGATCAAGACGACGAGTACGCACTTTGTGTCCTTTTATCTGTGATATGAACTGATACAAAGCAGCAAGTTCAGCCTTAGAGACCAACCTAATTCACAGCTGTGAAAATTGCTTCGCGTTTCTCATGTAATACATTTTACATACATAATTTAGGTCCCCTCTCAGTGCACTCTTCTGCACTCCTGGAGGAGCAGCGTTCCAGTATTACCCAGCAATACATGTCTACATAAATTGTGTTCAGGCTTAACATTCTACTTAATTAATATTGTACCCTATGGTGAACGTTGGGTGCCTACTAAGCCACTAGTATTTTGAGGGTCTTTTTTGTTTTGTTTTTTTTGCACTGAATAGCAGATATCTGTATTGGTGTGATGTACCCATTGTTGATGGCTACAGCTTGCCAACACAGTGCACACCGCCCTTTCATCAAGGGCGATCAAGTGATTCACCGCATGGTGGCCGCTTCCATCTTTTACATACAGTTGTGATTTTCATCATCAGGTTCACAGTCACAGGAAACGGGCGTCCCACAGCCCAGTGCAGATAGGTGTCCCTGGGGGACAGTGGACAGGCCCTCTGCACTGCACCCGCCAGCGAATGTCTCTCTTCGCCGTGACGTGTATCGAGACCAGCCATTACGTGAGCTTTGTCAAGCACGGGCCCCTCAACACCGATTGGCTGTTTTTCGACAGTATGGCGGACCGGGAAGGTGAAAATTAATCACAAAAACGGAATCATAAATTCAGCCAACAAGGGTCACACACTCATGTTTCTCCGTGCGCTCTCATACAGGTGGCGAGAATGGCTTCAATATCCCCCAAGTGAAGGCGTGTCCCGAGGTGGGCTGCTACCTCAGCTTGTCAGAGGAGGAGCTGAGCAGAGTGGACCCCGCCTCCTTGCGGGAGGCAGCTCGCCGCCTGCTCTGCGACTCATACATGTGCCTGTATCACAGCCCTGAGCTCAGCCTGTACAAGTGAACTGGAGACTCAGCACAAACCCATGAACTGAAATGGATGCCTTGTCCTCAGGTTCTTAGTCTCGAATAACTGCCAGCATAAAATATTGCACTCCAGAATATCAGGAGTAAGATGAAATCTGCCTTATTTTTACCTTGACTGTTTTTTGTTTTTTTTATTACTCCATCCTGTGACGTGGAGTCAGAACCCTGAGAGTTTGGTTCCCAGTGAGGCGGGAATGTGGTTTGTAATGCAGTTTCTTTTCTCTGTGCTGAATTTCTGTGTCTCTGAATGATGTTAGACATAAAGACTGGGCTCGAATTGAAAACCCAGGAGGGTTTTTTTGTAACACAAACACAAACTTTGCTCATCACTGGGATCACTCTCCAGTCTTGGTTCCCCACAGCATCATCTACTGGCAGGTCTAAAAATAGCAGCTCTGCTGATAACAGCCCTGAGGTTCATGTTAATTTAATGTGGAACAGCCAAATTTAAGCTGGGTATGGGTCATTCTGTTATTGGAGTTTTTTAATTACTGCTGTTTAAAACAGCTTAAATAGCAGACAGTTACAGATTCATGGCCCAGACTCAATGTTCACATTTCTGTGTAGCAGGAGTTAGTTTGTCTGCAAAAACAATGCACTTTAAATGCATTTATAAAATGGTGTTCAGTAAAGGAAAACATGTTACCAGAGTCTGAGTATAAGCCACAGTCCGTCCAGACAACAATCAGACACAACAATCAGCTGAATTCACAGCCATACCTGCACACCTGTACTGTGCCTGTTGAACAAAGAGCCTTATTTTTAGATTAAGAGCTTTGTACACTTACCAACTTGCTGGTAAGCTCACCTGTGCCTTAGTGATGCTCTCACACTGAATAAAACCACTGTGCCTGTAACATGCAACACGTGTACACAGCTCAATTTGCACTGCTTTATTTACATGTCAGTTTATGTGTATATAACAGCATTCCCTGTAACTGACAGCACAGATTGCACATTGATGCTTAAACTTTTGGATTGCTTATGGGTTCTTTAATATAATCCAGCTACAAGCAATGAGATTAAAAAGATTTGATACCCTTCTGTTGTCTTTTTGTCTTTACTACAGCAAGAAATATTAAATATAGTCATTATGATGATTTACCATCCATGTAATTTTGATTAATGTGGACTGTAAATCTTCAATCAGTGCCATACCTTCTGTTTATATAAATATAATTTTATTTTTAACAGTTTACAAGCATTCAGCTGCACCACATCCCTTGACAACAAAATTAATTAAACAATGTGCATGTGCTCCATACACTGACACCAAAATATAAATGAAGAAAAAAAGACTTAAACATACATAAAAATAAAAATTTCTCAGTAGAATTTTGCTGCTGGCATGAATTTCTTATTTAGAAAAAATCAGTTTAAAAGATGGAATATTGAGTTTTCCAAATAAACATTTTATTTTAAACAACTTAAATACATAGAGAATAAGATATACCAGTTCATTTGGCAGCCACATAAAAATGTCTGGTTCAAAGGTTGTGCATCTAACGTACAAGTACACAAACAATCCATTAAAAACAGTTGAGAGTAAATTTTAGCCACTGACATGAATTTATTTTTTGTTAACTTATTTAGGGACTAAATAAACAATGTCAGAAACTTTTTTTTTTTAATGTCTTATGTAAACTAAAATATTAACTTTTAGAACCATTTTTATTACAATTTATAGACAATATATTACCAGCGCATTGCAAAATAATATCTGCATCAGAAGATGTGTGTAAATTACATAACATTTTTTTTTCAGGTTTTCAGAAAACACATTGGTAACGTTGTAAGGTAGTTTGGAGTATGCTTGCAAGTGCGCATAATGCGCCACCTGGTGGAACGCCAGGCATTACAGGACGGGTGTGGCCCGCAGACCGTATTTTGCCCTCCCATGATTTAGGCAAAAATAAAATTTACATTAAAAAAAAATTACTTAGGCCATTATTTTAGGAGGATGATAACCATAAAGACGCAACAAAAGGAGATGGGAATTTTATTCTAGTTCACATTGATTGCTTTCTTTAAATTGAAAATAAGTAATTATATTTTCCCTTTCAGCATAAATACTATGTTTTGTTTTATTTTATTTTATTTCATTTTATTTTAGCGGATGCATGACGCAATATCCGCACCAGCAAACTGCGTCATCATTTGGGGCCCTGGAACCTGCGGGAAAGTGTCGAGGAGGTGGACTGATCCTCTGCGGTGGTTGTAGGCTAACTTTGACCCGGCTCGTTAAACAGATACCAATTAAAGAAGCTCACAGTGGTGTTTTGGATGTTTCTATAAGGTAAGATATTTTAAAAATAACGGTGTTACGTTCCCCTAATTCCCCGGCTCATTCACATATAACATGCTATCCGAGCTGCTTAGCGACGGCGTTGTGAGGCTGCGGTGAGGTCCTCCTGTGCTTCCTGTTGGCTCGTTTGTGTTTGCAGACGTACAGCTAGCACGTTATCTGGACGAGAATCGCCTAAACCGTTAGTGTGAGCTATCGGCCACACAGCAGGAGACTGTGCTAAAGGTTTGGCGGCAGTAATAACGGAGGAAACCGCTGCAGCGATCCCTGACTGCAGGTGCAGAGAAAGCCAAGCAGTTCCGACATTTTACCTGGGTGATTTTATTTTGTCATTTCAGCCACAGAAAAAAAGAAGAGAGAACTGGCAGCTATCTCAGGACCAAGATATGAGACTGATCTGTCACAGAAACTGGAAGAATTAGGACTTTATGTTGTTGTTTAAGGACGATTTCTCTCCCAGCATTTGCAGAGGTCTGAGTTTGCAGAATAATGTGTTCTCTGCATTGCTGCTAGTTCGACAGCTTAAAAAAAAAAAACAACATTAACGATCGTGTCAGTTCCACTTACACACCGGCCACTTTATTAGGTACACCTCTTTAGTTGCACATTAACACATTCACATGATATCAACTCGGTGTATGTAGCCATGTAGAAATGTGATTTAAGTGACTTTGAAGGTGGCATGGTTATTGTTCCCAGATGGGCTGGTCTGAGTATTTCAGATCTGGTGGGATTTTCCTACACAAACATCTGTAGGGTTTACAGAGAATGGTCCAAAGAGGAGAAAATATCCAGTGAGCGGCAGTTCTCTGGGTGAAAATACCTTGTTGATGTCAGAGGAGAATGGCCAGACTGCTTCAAGCTGATAGGAAGTCAGATAACCACTCATTATAACCAAAGTATGCAGAAGAGCATACAATTCAAAACTGGACAACAGAAGGTTGAAAAAATGTTGTCTGATCTTGTGAGTCTTGATTTCTGCTGCAGCATTTAGATGGTAGTCTCAAAATTTAGAGTAACCAACATAAAAGCATGGATCCATCCTGTCTTGTATCAGTGGTTCAGGCTGGTGCTGCTGGTGATGTAATGGTGTGGGGGGTATTTTCTTGGCACTCTTTGGCCCCTTAGTACCAACTGAGCACCACAGCCTACCTGAGTATTGTTGCTGACCATGATGTATATTCTTTTATGACCACAGTGTACCCATTCTCTAACACACCATGTCAAAAAGCTCAAATAATCTCACACTGATTTCTTGAACATGACAATGAGTTTACTGTACTCCAGCGGCCTCCACAGTCATCAAATGTCTGTCCAGTAGAGCGCCTTTGGGATGTGGTGGAACAGGAGATTCACATCATGGATGTGCATCTAACACACCTGCAGCAACTGTGTGATGCTATCGTGTGAATATGGACCAAAATCACACAAGTCTTTGCGCAGACGCTGATCTGCAGTTATTTCTGTTTCCTATCTGTACAGGTGCTTTGGTGCTTTCTGTCTCTGAGGTCCAGCAGTGCAGTTGGTTGCCATGGCGTCTCCAGGGGGACAAGGAGGAGGAGCTCTGTCAACGAGAGGCGGAAGCGGCACCAGGAGGATGAAGTGGGCTCTGGAGCTGAACTTGGGCAACAACAGGTAAAAGGAAACTGAGCGTTCACACAGATGCCCTGAACATTTGCACCCATCACCTGGAGGAGCTGTGAAAAACTCTGTGGTGTCCAGCCCAGAATAGTGCAGATAATGGGTCTGTGCCATTAAGTGAATTTACATTTCAGGTACAATTTTGGCTTCTGCCAGTTCTTTTCCCCATGTTTCACTTCTTACCACAACCTTTTCCTATATTTTTGCCTCCATCACTAACGTGACTGCTGTATATAGTTAAACTATAATTAAAGTTGAAGGAGATCCATTCAATTTAATATATGTGTTACATAACACTTATATATTTATCAGTATTGATCAAAATAATTTTGCCTCTTCCACTAGTACTTGCTCAATTCTAGTCCACTCTACTTGGTTTTAGTCATTTTCAATTACAATTGAGTACCACCTCAATGTGAATGGAGTCGTTATAGAAAGGCGGCCCAGAGCTCCTGTGACATCGTCTGTAAGCTATACAAACGCGAACGGTCGCTCCGTCTAGATTCTGTCGTCAGCCACCGAGCACAAAAGCGTCTCTGTTGGTTAGTGTGTAGCCATTTCCCTTATTGCCGAGTTTCAAAAACAGCAGGTTTGAGGTTTTGTGAAGGAGTTGCTCTCATGGCTCTAGTGACGTCACTCCCTGGCCAATCAGCGGCATGCATTCTGCTGACGTCACATTTTTGGATCAGTTCAGCTCGCATCCTGGCCGAGTAGGCATTAAAAGTGCCTGTTACCAGGTACAACCGCCTAATGGAAAATCCCGAAAACCAAGTCAAGCCGAGCTGTTGCTAGTGGAAAAGAGGCATAAGTGTGACCACAGCAGGTAGCTCTGAATCCCCTTCCTGGCACAACTCCAAAGGGGATTTGTGTGTCCGGCTGGAATCAAACAATCAACCTTTTATTTGGAGCTACTCACATTCTTGTTAAATCAAACAGATCATTTTTGGGATTGAAATTGAGTGCGTGCTGCTTGTGAGGAAGAACTCAGAGCAAATCCAGTTTCACTTTGCTTATCTCGAATTCTGGAAAGTACGAGTATGTGGGCTTTACACTCTTGCCTTCAGTGGTTTGTAACACTGAAACACATTAACTGGCGCAGCTTATTAAACTGTTTGTTACTTTTCCCACTGCAGGAGTCGCAGTGACCGGCAGGGCGGTCAAGGAGACGTGGTTTACCCCATCGGCTATTCTGAGAAACCTGTCCCCGACACCAGCATCCAGGAGACAGACAAGAACCTGGTGGAGAAGGTGAGGAAAGTTTCAGATACATGCATATGTCTCCATGTTTAAATGGCACTGGTTAAGATTTCTATTCATCTTGCATCCTACAGCGGAGTAGTCCTCTTTGGAGGCTCGCTTTCCACCACTGAAAATCTGAGTTATTTTGCCAAAAACAAGTCAAACCTTTTGGTTATTATTGCAAAATTTTGGCGTACTAACTCAAACTTGTGAGAAAATGACTAGAACTTCCTAGTTAAGTTGAAATTTTGAGATAATAACCTGAATTTTTGACTGATTTTTGGTAAATGTTGTTTTCCAATGGAGGAAATAAGCTTCCACACTCAGCCACTTTTGCTAAATTGTTTTGTATAAAGTAGACACATAAGGAGAAACTGTGAAATGCATTTTTAAGCCACCTCCGCATGGAATCAATCACACAACTGAACAAAAGAAAGAAAAAAGGATATGCTGTGAATGTTATAGAGAAGTCGCCTCATTAAAAGACATTTGAGTGAAAATTAATAAAACAAAAAAGCTGACATAGTTAATTCTGTCATATATTCAGTTACCAGTTTGTTTTTTTGTTTTGTTTTTCATTTTTCAAGAACACATTCATCTGAAATATGAGAAAACGTTTCTCTGTATTAAACAGTGCACTTAAACAACATTTGGTGATTTCAGCCTCCATTCAGCTGTGATGCTCATGGGCGTAGACAGTTGTGGGGTTTAGGTGCATCTCTGCACTCACACGGGGTGATAAACGAGACACTGGGGAGTTTGTTTCCCAGCCAAAGCAAAGCATACCGAGCTGCCCGCTGTGTCAACCTCCTTTTGAATTGGGGAGCTTCAGCATCGTCTGTGCCACAAAAACTTTAACCTTGGCCATTACCTGAGAACTTTTAGACTGTTCAAATTCCCACCATAGATGCAGCTACTAACAAGCTCAGACTGTTACTTGTTCAATGACTTTACTGTAGCAGCACTTTGACCTCTCCCCATTATGAATCCAAAACAGCTGAGCGATGGCACGCGCTCAGGGTTGCTCTTGTTAGTGTTTATAACCCCTAAAGAATCCGTTCCCAAACTCAAAACTGCCAAAATCCATTTGAAAACCTGAAAATCTTGTGTTGATGGATTTTTGATTGGCTCCATTTGAGTTCTTTCCCTCCTGTTGTTTCCATTCTCATTGTACATCTTGTATAATGGACAATACAGGCATTCTATTCTGTTTTATTCTATTCTATTCTATTCTAAATATGCTGTCAGAATTCTTTCTAGTTAGCAAAAACAAAAAAAATGTGCCCAGATGTGCTGCTCGGTCTCAGCCTCGTCCTCTGTCCTTCCTGTCATGCAGCGCTGCTGGGACGTGGCCCTCGGGCCCTTGAAACAGATCCCCATGAACCTGTTCATCATGTACATGTCAGGCAACACCATCTCCATCTTCCCCATCATGATGGTGTGCATGATGGCCTGGAGGCCCATCCAGGCTCTCATGTCCATGTCTGCCAGTAAGTACCAGCATTCCGACATGTTTACCTTTATGTTCCTGACAGGATGCCAACTGCTTCTTTCTTCCTCTTGTCCTCTCCTTCTCAGCCTTCAAGCTGCTGGAGAGCTCCAGCCAGCAGTGGCTCCAGGGACTCGTCTACCTGATCGGAAACCTTCTGGGCTCGGCGTTGGCCATCTACAAGTGTCAGTCGATGGGCCTGCTCCCAACACACTCGTCTGATTGGCTGGCATTCATAGATCCACCGCAGGTAAGGTCATAAATGTGCAGCATTCACAAATGGTTCTTCATGTTTTGGCTACTTAAAACTCATTCACACATAAACAGCAAGCTGGGAGCTTCATGGGAGCATAGCCTCATTATCTTCTCTGTATGAACAAAAAAGATGAGGGTATGCTGGCACACAGGAGAAGGAATTCAGTTGTTTCATGACATAGCAACACTGGAGAGTCGACCTTATTTTACTTCCTGGATCATACACAGCCCAGTTTGATCCTGAGAGGGCTGCACTGTTAAAACTGTTGCATGATGATGATGATAACTGTTTTTCTTTCTTTTAGTGTAAATTTAAGTACATTCCCATTTATAAAACTGATGCTGAGTGGCCTGAGATATCTTCAGAACAGTACGTCTCAGTTGGTCCACAAAGACCAATCCTTGGACTTGAACCTCATTAAATTACATGAAAGTTTCGGCAGCTCATTACCCAGAATTTGTCCCATCATTAAAAAAAAGAATATTTTTGTTCATTCACAGAAAAATGTTAGTTTTATTAGGAAAGCTGTAATTTAATGATTTGTTTATGGTGGAAAAAACAGGATTTTCTCTTCTTTGATAGAATGCTAACAGTAAAAACTCCTCATTGTTTGACTATTATTTCCTCCATTGATTAGGACAAGAATCCTCCTCCTGCATGTTTAGCAGATAAACATGAACAGATGCTTCTTGCTGTTGAAGTAGTTTCATCTGTGCACCGGGTTCCCTTAGATGTTAGATATCAAAAATGTATTATTCACGCGGAGCACCTCAAACTCTGGAGAGTCTGCAGTTCACTAACCAGCTGCTAGCAGCTGAAATCTCCTTCTTTTTTTTCCTTTTTTTTTTTAAAATCAGCAGTCAGACGCCAGTTTGGCGGGTTTCATTGTTTCAAACACTGTTTATAAAGCTGTCTGTGTAACGTGAGTAATTCAGGGGGTTATATCAGGTCTATAGGTGAAGCAGAGCACTGATATCATTTGCTGTGAATCTTTTAACAGATCACAGGTGAGGGTGTGTCTGAGTCCTGTCTGTGTGTATCTTGATGGCTGAGTGAGTGAAGCTTTTTGTGTTTTCTGGGTTTTTGGCTTCTCTCTAGCATCCTTTAAATGTTTATGACTGCTGAACTACTGTTTCCAGCTCAGTAGGGGGCAGGATTTGCTTAGTCATGAGGGAAACCTTGCATTTGCAGTTGAGTTTATCTCTTTTTAACTTGCATATAGCAGGAACAGGAAAAAATGAGTCTCTCACCTCATAGCAGTTTTCCCATTTTCTGCTGTTTTGATAAAGAAAAATGTTCTTTATACATAAAAGCTGTTTGCATGCAGTGGAGTTAAGCTCAATTTATTTATTTTTTTAGAAAACTGTCAAAACTGACCACGGTGCAACTGATGAGTTTAAACACGGACATTAAAAATGCTGCGTGTGTATTTACGAGCCATTTTAAACCATTAATCACATCCATTAATAAATCAGTTTTTTTTTTAAATGCCACTGAAAGTGTATTAAAGGGGGAAGTTCATCGCACACCATTTTGTACATGATGGTTGTTGCTGAATGACCATCTCTAGGTTTCCCAGGTAAACCTCACGTATATTTCCCACCCTGTCATATGTCAGTCAGCAGCGTCCTTTGCTCTCATTGGCGGGTAACTGTCCCTGGTGCGACATATGGCTGACCTGAAGCAGTCTTAGGCTTGAACTCTTTCTACAACCCATGAAAATTCTTCTCTACCAGTTCTTTATCACTGTCCTCCACCAGGTGGTCTCAGGTCCGCCCTCTTTCACTTGCCAGCAGGGGTCCATATCAAAGCAGCTTTTGGAAATCTCCACCCATGTATAAAGGAGCAGCTGAAAGTATCTTACTGTGACCAGTTTCACCTGGTCAGCCAGCAGCCTTCAGCAGCCACTCCCCAATCAGTGAGGGAATGCACATTTATCATTGGCAATCCAAGGTTGCCAGACGGTTGCTAACCAGTCTCCAGGCTTGTGTGACTGAGGCCTTGGCAGACAAGTTAACTCGTATACAAGTTAGAAAACAGTCAAAATTGGTCACAATTTAACTAAGGCTAAATATTGCCCACAGAAATATTGTGGGCACCACTGATTTTAAAAAGCTCTGTCAGCCTACATGTATCCACTTATTTTCTAGCTCAGAATACTGCAGGCTTGTTTTGGTTCCTGTCACAGAGAGCAATGTGCTGCCAGCTGCATAAGAGCTTAAAAGCAGCAGTTAACTGCCATTGTAAATTAAGTAAACATGGGTAATTAGTTTAACTGAATAGTATTTTTCTGCAGTAGTTGGTTCTGACCAGCAAGGCGAGCAGCGTTGCTGTGTGATTGCTCTGCCGCGGTTACTCCTGCTCACTGTACCCATGTTTGTCTCCTCAACAGCGGATGGAGATCATGGGAGGAGGGATGGTGTTGTGAAGAGGACCACGTGCGCACGCAAAGGATTGAGCTGTTGACCTTCAGAGGTTAGATACTGTACATACTCCACCTGAGCCGCACCACCGAGGCCGCCCGTCACAGCTGAGATGGAAGGAAATCCAGCCAGCTGGCTTTTTCCTGTCCTCAGGAGATCCAGACTCAACCGCAGCAGTTAAAACAGGGTTTTATTACACACGTGCACACACACACTTATAATTTGCCTTTTATCAGAGAAATGTTACTTCTGCCAGCTGCTCTGCTTGTTTGTCATCACCTCTGCTGTTGTTCTTTTCTTAAAATCTCTTCATAACATCCTCAAAGCCAGCGGATCATCGTATGTACTACTGTTCTACTACTGTAATTTTATTTCCACATTAAATTAACTTCACGTGTTCACAATACAAGGTTATTTGTGAGGTTATTTTAGTTAGTTTTGTTTTGGGTTTTTTTGCAGGGTAAACCTCACTAAAAGCAGAACATTATCTATAATTCCTGAAACTTGTGAAGCATTTCTGATGAAGTTTCTGATCAGTAGAATACTTTTTTCTCTCTCTCTCCCCCTTTTTTTGTAAATGTTCTATGAAATAAAGCCTTATTGGTTGAGTTCAAATGAATTTTCAATGTGTGATTATTTTTGCAGAGGTTTGCTGGTAAGCTGAGTTTCATGATGTTCAATGGCAAACCTTAAATTAGGTGTGAAGAAATGGAAACCATGCCACTCTAGAGCTTCTTGAGCAACATGGTGAAATTTGTTTGGTCAGTTATCAGTTTTCAGCCATAACCACAAGAGTTAGGTCTACTATCTCAAAGTGATGTGATTACACAATGTGTGCAGGGTTGAGCAAGAGGATAATACACATCTGAAGGCATGGCTCATGTGATTGTCGACTGCACACCTCCATCAAGGCTGGAAATTTACTCCACGCCTTCTGTGATCTGAGCCGAGTCCAAAGCTGTGAATCTGGTTTAGTTTGTGATACCTGAAATCAAAAAGTCTCCTTTTTCTAATAGTTTTCTATCTCAGTGCAAAATGTAAAGAATAGCTCCAAAAATTCCTGGATTTATATCCGGAGCTACTACAAATGTTAATGGCTTGTAAGTTGGGCCACTTTGGTCAAATTTTCACAGAATTCTATTTTTAATGTTTTCAAATGAGCTAACAAATGAGCTGAATGGACAGAGACATTCCTTTAGTATGCACTGATCAAAAAACCAAGCAGGATAACACAAAGTTAAACTTTAGGGATATCAGCCTGTCCGGTTAGGAAGCAGAAACCATTGCAAATCCATTTCACCTGCTCTGGTGCAAATGAAACCACTGATGGGAGCAGATACTGGTCCTGCTGCTGGGTTGAAGTCGTTCTGCAGCCCTGTCCAGCTGTCCCCGTTTCCCGGCATTTTCTTGGCTCGTTTGAGAGCTTTCACTTCAGGTGAGCTGAAACTGAATTTGAACTTCTGCCTCTCTCCAAACCTTTCCATTCCCTAAGTTTCTACATGTGGGTGTGGATTTATTCCACAGCGAGAGGTAAGTATCAGCAGGAACACCCAGAAGAGAACAATATCAGTCAGGTATGACAGAAACCCAAGAGCTTGTGAGGAAGACTGACAGCTTCTGGTAGTCTTAGGTAAATGAATATGAAAGCTTTGTTCAAAAAACAAGAAATACATAACATTTAGTTAATCATAGGTTTCCTTATCCTTTATTGACATTCCAATACATGTAATCACATGAGGTGAAGTGAGATTTTGCACTCAGATCCTGTTTAAAAGCCAGCAGGAATGAGAATACACAGGCATAAAAACATATTTATAGTGTCAGTATAAATAAAATGTTCAAAAAAGTGTGCGCTGGAGAGTGCAAAGACGAGTGCTTTCTCATGTTTGTTACCAGCAGAGAACCACCGGAGTTCAGCAGGGCTGGTGGTTCTTGTGTGGTTGCTCTGCAGCCTCCTGGCTGAGGGGGACAAACAGTGTGTGTGGGGCACAGGAGGCCCTTTGCTGCCAACAATCCCCTGTGCAGCTCTCAGCCCCTCAGCAGAGCCTTCTACTCTGCCACGGAGCCGCTGCCGTGCCACACAGTGATGCAGGAGCACAGCATGCTCTCCACCACCCATCTGTAGAATAAGATCAGTACTGAACTCCTGCTCGCCTCATCCTCCTGAGAAACGAATTTACTTCTGATGTCTTTAGAGGTTTGAAACAGGCAGCGTGATTGTAAATGTTAGTGTGGTATAGACGGACTGATACGTATACAGCACTCTAATCCTCTAATTCTGTGTCTAAATGGCCTGTTTAACATTTACACACTCCAAATTAAGTACCAGGGAGGTCACTAGATTGGTAAGCAACCGGCTCTCCTTCCTCCTGAGTCACAGCTGCCACACTGCCAGCACACTGGTATAGACTGTTTGTTGCTTTTAGTTAAAAGTTAACAAATTGATGTTTGTTTACATGTTAAACACAACAAATGATAAAAAGAAGGACTGGTAAAAATCTGGAAATTGGAAATAAGATACTAAGAAGAGACAGTATCACACAGTCCTGATGTGAGTGGTGGTTATATACGTGCAGTTTTATGGTTGTGTTTATTAAAGTTAATTTAGATGTTTCAAAATAACTTTTGACATAAGTGCCACGATGGCTGCCTAGTGGAAAGATTTTTCAAGGACTCTGCTGAGTGAAAGCTCACAAATCACCAGCAGCTCACAATTCTCACCTAGATGACTTTTTTCTTCTCTTTTTTTTAAACCATTGTGAGGTAACACTTCATTGTTCACATTTGTTTGTTTGTTTCTCTTGTTAACCATGGTAAGCTAACACTTCATTTGTCACATTCTCTTTCTTTCTTTCTTAGTCTCTCTCTCTCTCCCTCCCTCCGGGCACAATCGGGCTTCTATACATACTTTCGGACCTGCTGGTCCTGTCTGACCCTGCGGCTGTAGTCGGGTTGGGTGGGCCGGGCTGCGAGCGTCCGGAGGGGCGGGACGGGTGAGAAGAGGAGAGGCTTCAAATGGGGCTGGGTAGCGTGTGTGCGTTTCGCCATGTGGAGGAGAGCAGCCGGAGAAGTTGGTTTTCAGATGATTGGCATTTTTGTTTTTGCTGCGTCAAAAGAGCTCACGCGAGCGTGTCCTTTCTCCTTATTCTTTAAAGGCGCGAGGCACATTAACGGACTTTTT